>ML789620.1:37054-50887 GCA_009831015.1 Picea engelmannii | reverse complement strand
TACCACCTCTCGATACCGCCTCCCACTCTCCTGACACCTGTCTCCCACTCAGCCTCCCTCCTCTTCATGTCCCATCTCCCGCTCTCGTTGTCCCTCTCATCTCCCTACACCTGTTCCCCACTCCCGCTCCATGTCATCTTCTTCGATGTTGTCATGTTCCCCTCTTGACCACTCGCATCCTCCCTCTTCACCTTGTCACATCGACTCCTAATTATTTGTGCTCGTGTGTTTCCCAGTCACTGCTTTGTCGCCACACCTTTCCTCTTGGTCAGCATCCATTCATCACTTCGTGTCGATTTCTCCATCCATCGCGTCATCTTCCAGATCTATCTTCCAAGCCTCTCCTGCAAGCTTCCAACTCAGATCCAGATGGAAAATATGCTGGGAGAGACCGCCATGTCCTACAAGTGCAGAGTTGACTTGGGCCTTCCTGATCCCGAGAAAAGCAGTTAATGAAGTAGGTGGCGGTGGTTGAACATTGTTTCCTCCATAAATGGAAAGCCCGAAAAGGACTGTCAGCAAGTCATCTCATTTGCAAAACCTTCCTGAAACACGATTGCGTCTAACAAAAGCTCACGTTTGACAGAATACTACATGCTCAGTCTGCTAGAGAACATGCAGACGTAACACCTCCAATGCAAAGACCCAGGCACATTTATGTTGTTTTACTTTGAGTATATAGGAGTCTTCCTCATATTTTGTTAGTGTCGATGGTTGAGCTAGGATCCTGTGTTGTAAATTTTTGATGAAGCTCAGGTTCTTTTTTATGTAATGAGATTTGAGACTTCTTGTTTAATGAAAGTCAGCTTCTTTTTCCACTCTTTTTGCATCTGATACTAAATGTTCATGATTGAAGGATTCACATGAATTGTTGTGGCTGTGTTACAATGGAGGTTTGATTGTAGTGTTGTTATAGCGTTTTTAGTCTCTTGAATCTTTAGGTCCAAGAGGATCTTGTTCTTGAATTTTTTCCTCCTTAGGTTGTTGGAAGACTTGATGTCCATAGCAAACCTCTACATTCCCTTACCATTTCTTCCCCCTACTCACCCTTTACTACAACCTACTGACTAAAGTTGAATCAAGACCTCACTTGTTCATGCATTGCCTGGTCTGGATTTCTCAGTTAAAGTGATATTCTCTTGAGTCTACGCCCATTCGACCCCCTTTAATTTATTCATTATGACATTAAAACTAATGGGTACTAGGCTTACCTCTACTGCAATCCAGGGGTGACTTCTAGTGCTAACACATAGGATATGTACGATCATCTGATTGGCGACCTCAGTTTGGCCATCTGTCTGGGGGTGGAAGGCAGTGGATTTTGTGAGCTTGGTATTCAGCAGTGACCAGAGGCTCGTTATAATGTGATGAGGAACCGACTATCCTGATCTGAGACAATGGTTTGTGGGATACCAAAGTGTACCCAGACGCATTCAAAGAATAGCTTAGAAGTGGTCTCTACAGTGATGTTCTTCTTGCAGGCGGCCAGAATCGCCATCTTGGAAAATCGATCAACAACCACAAAAACATAGTCACTTCCCCTCTTGGTGGACACGAGGCCCAACATGTAGTCCATTGACATGGATTCCCGTGTCTTTTCAAGAGTAGGCGGAGGGGTGTACATGCCCTGTTTCTTAGCAATCGGTTTGGCAATAGCGTAGGCGATGCAGGACCTGATATACTTGTCGACATCCTGTCGAAGTTTTGGCCAGTAGAAATGTTTCTGCAGCACTGCCATTGTCTTTTCAATGCCAAAGTGTCCTGCCACCTGACTGTAGTGAGCTTGCCAAATCATCTTCACGTTCTCACTTGATGGAATGCAGAGATGGCCCAGACAGCACAACATCCCGTCCTGAAGATGGAAATTAGCGACCACTGAGTTTTCTCCTAGCATTTGGTAGGTGGTGGAGAAGTCAGGGTCTGTCTCATAGAGGTGGGGCCATCTGGTGGTCTCATGGTTGCAAGAGTCTAGAACCATGGTAAGTGTGATGACTGGAGGTCGGCTGAGGAAATTAGCAACTCGGTTGGTACTTCCTTTTTTATACTTGATGTTGAGGTGGAACTGTTGTAAGTATGTGGACCACTTCTGATGGCGATCATTCTGCAATTTTCCTTGGTACTGCATGAACTGTAGTGGCTTGTGATTAGTGTGGATGACTATCTCCTTCCCCAGAATGTAATGTCTCCACTGGTGGCAGGATTTCACAATGGAGTACATTTATTTGTCATAAGTAAGGTACTTATGGATAGCATCTGATAGTGTCTCACTATGATATGCCATAGGGTGGTTGTGTTGAGTGAGAATGGCGCCCACAGCATAGTCTGAAGCATCTGTCTCGATCTCAAAGGGATGTTGCAGGTCCTGTAATGAAAGTACTGGGTATGAGAACAAACATTGCTTCAATTCATTGAAGGCTTGTTGTTTGGACAGGCCCCACACAATTTTGTCCTTATCTCCACCCCTGGTTACTTGGATGAGGGCCCATGTGATATGAGAGAATCCCAACATGAACCTGCGATAGAAATTGGTGAGGCCCAAGAAGCTCTAAAGCTCAGTGAGTGTGGTTGGGGCTGGCCAATCACAGATGACCTGGATCTTGGTTGGATCCACATGCACACCATGTTGATCAATGGTTTATCCTAAGTAATGGACCTTTTCCATGTCGAAGGAGCATTTTTCCAAGTTTGCATATAGTTTGTGTTGTCACAGGGTGTGCAGAACCTGTTGAATATGCTGCAAGTGTTCCGCCCAAGTATTGTTGTAGATGAGGATGTCATCCAGATACACCACTACAAAATAATTGGTGAAAGGTTGCAGAATATCGTCCATCATCCTCATAAAATTTGTTGGATCATTTGTCAAACCAAAGGGCATGACCAACCATTCAAAAAGACCTTCTTTTGACTTGAAGGCAGTCTTCCATACATCTGTCAGTTCTATTGGGACCTAGTGGTAGCTAGACTTCAAATCAATCTTACTGAAGTATTTGGCCCCCGTGAGCTTATCAATGAGGTCGTCGATTCTAGGAATCGGGTACCGGTTCCAGACTGTGATTTTATTCAGGGCTCGATAATCAATGTAGATTCGCCAGGCCCCGTCTTTCTTCTGCACTAGTACAATTGGGCTCCCACAAGGCGATGAGTTGAGAAGGATGTGCCCCTTATGGATAAGTTCTTAGATCTACCTCTTGATCTCCTCATTTTATAACAGAGAGCAATGGTAGACCTGCCCATTGGGTAGCGGTGTGCCTGGGGTCAGTCGATGGGATGGTTGACCTGGCAATGCAAAAGGTACCCCAGTAGGAGAGGAGAATATATCTGAGTATTCTTCCATGACCTTATCCACTTGCTTCTGTTGTGTGGAGAGATCGGTCATGGAGGCCCTGGATGTGGCTGTGATCTTTCACTTACTCTGAGAGATGACCTTCATGCATTGCTTGGCAGAGATCAAGGAAATAGCACTAGGAGGGACTACCTCAAGTATCATGTACAATTTCCTGTTCAAAGTAATAATAATAGTACAAGGCATAGACTCATATACAGCATGACATTTCCATAAATAAGGTTGGCCCAAAAGAACATTACAAAATTCGAGAGGAGAAACATCACACAATACCTCATCTTTGAAGGGCTTGATGTTGTACGACAGTCGACACTGTTGACTGACGCAAAGATCGTTTCCTTGGTGGAGCCATCCAATGGTGTAGGGTTGCAGGTGCGGTGTTGTCCGCAGGGCCAGCCGCTTGATAACCTCTGCTGAGATGAGGTTCTTCTGGCTATCGCTATCAATGATGAAGTACAGCAGGGTGCCTTTTACCCACATTTGTGAATGGAAAAGGCACTCGCCTTCTTCTGGCTCGTCTGGTTCACCAGGATAGAGCTTGGTGGTAGCAACGGTGGACCTGGGTTCCGCGTCAATGATTTGTCTTCCTCTTTTTGGTTCTAACTCAGAGTCATAACCCGCATCTGATTCAGAGGATTTCACTTCAGCCACTAGTGACTACTTTGAGCAGCAATCAATAGTGTTATGCCAAGGGCTCTTATGGAAATAACACCACTTCCTGGTATCCTTATTTGTCTTTTTGGTGTCCCTATTTGCTTGTGGCTTGGATTGGTTGTCCTGATACTGTCCATATTTTCTTTGTCCTTTTTTCTATAAGTTGGGGCCACCCTTTCCTAGATTTTGCTGTGAGGGATTCCCAGGCCCAAATTGTTGTGTCTTTTGTTTGAGCTTCTGCTCGATTTTGATGGCATATCGATAGGCCGCGCCCAAGGACGAGATGTCCAGAAATTCCATTTTAGTCTAGATGTATCTATGCAGATCACTACAATACTTGAGCACCAGATGTCGCTCTGAATCTTTGATACCCAGCTTGGTGCATAGGGTATGGAAGATATTTGTGAAATCTGGCACTGCTTGGTCTCTTTCTTGCCGCAGTGTGGTCTATTTGGTATACAAGTCGTCATAACTTTCGACAGGGTAGTATTGTTCTTTAATAGCATCCCTGAAGGATTCCTAGGTGACCGTGACTGTAAATAATGAGGGTTCCTTTGTTTCCTTTTTCTCACATGAAGTTTCCCACCAATCTTTGACATGGGGAACAGCTTTGAGGAGTGAAAAAGTATTTTTTTCTCTATTTGAAAAGTTATGGACACAAAAATACCCTTCTATTATATTCAACCACTTGTCTACAGCATTTGCGTCTATCTGGCCTTCAAATATAAGAATATTGAAGTTGATTTGTACCTTGAAGGGGGCGGCGCCTCCGCTCGAGGAAGATGCCTCGCCTGTTGGTAGCCACTGAAGGATTTGCGTGAAATTGTCCATCATCTCACTCCTCTGTTGCATGAGGGATTCCTCAAGAAACATTTTGAAAGGATCTCATGTCCCTTCATCTTTATTTTCTCCTACCATGAGAGGTCATTTGGGCGTGTGAGAGATTTTGTCCTCAAGAGAAACAATCTCGAGACCCAATTCTTTGTACTTTGACCTCGTTGGGGACATGCATTAAGATGTCAAGGAGAAGACCGCTCTGATACCACTGATCCAAATTTTATGAGCAGAACGAAATGAATATAGATTATTAAAATATGCTTAACACATAATAACAGAGATACAGTAAAACTAGTTTTCTATTCAATAAGGAAATAAGCTAAAACTGTAAAATGCAGTGGAAAACAAACTTGTTGGAATGGTGGTGGCTTATCTCTGAGAAGAGATGTGACAGATGTGCTCATTCACAAGAATATTATTACAATGAAGCTCTGAAGGCATTTTTTACAATAAACAGGAATGTCAAAAACCCTAGACATCCAAAAACCTAATCCTAGGAGATGAAGCGCCAAAAGTCATGTGGGCCCCGTTTGGGTAAGTTAGTACATCAACTTCCCAGGTCGTAACTTTTGCATACGATCTTCGTTTTAGACGAACAATAGCCCATTGGAAAGGTCTATCCAAGGACTACACATTTTGCTGCAAACCATGAAATTTCCTTTTTTATTGTGGCAAGCCCTAAAAATGTTGTTTAGGACCTCAAAATGGCCCCGCAAGTCAGGGACCCAAAAACTAGGAAAAACAAAACTACCAAACTGGAAAACTTCCAAAATAAACCAGCTGGAATAGGTGGGAGGCCACCGAAATCCATCTAGATCAATCAAACCCACACTCATAGGCTCCAGATCATATCAAAAACCATTATTGGACTACCTGCAGGGAAAAATCAATTCCACTGATGTCATACAACCCATTCTAAAACCTGCCATCAAGGAATACCACCCTGAGGATCCCGGATTGTTCAACAAAAGTCCCAGGGTAGAGGCAGATGGAAATGGGTCTCCAGAAAACTAGATTAACACCTGAAACCACCCTAGGATTGACTAGATTGAGTTGATTAGGGTTTTGGATAAACCCTTAAAGTACAGAGAAGACCTTCTAGAGTGTAGGAATACGAATTTCTGGCACGTCATTGTGATGGAAAATAAGAGGGATGAAGAGGAAGAATGGGCGATAGAGACAACTTGCTCTGTCATCTTCTCATGGGGCGATAGAGAGTTTTTTTTGGTAGGGTTTTGTACTGTGCACCCCCACAAAAAAAATGAGTCGAAGCAATGAGATCAAGTGGTGTGGCACACAGGAGTTTCCAGAGGTTAGCAAGGCAAACGTAGGTGGAGGAAATAATATGCGAATAGTGTTCTAGATGAGGGATCCAACCATGGGGAATTGGATTCCATAGGATCACCACACTGTAGAGCTAAGGTAGCAGGTCCTCTCCTCCAAAAAGTAGATAAGTAGATAAATAGGCATTATAGGAATAGTTTAATATTAACATCAGTGACCTCACTGTCAGAAAGGGAGTGAGTGTAAGATGGGGCAAGGGACAACTGAGATTTCTTTCATCATCTTCTTCTTCGATATCTTTTAAGGTATATTCCTTGGTACATATTACCATAGTTTGTGTTCAGATATTACATCCCTGCTTATATATATCCTCTTCAATGTCAGTATCCTTGACGTTATTTCCTCTGTAAGGAGCACAAGTCGACCCTTTAGTCAGGGGACCAGAGAGACCCTTTCCACAAGGTCCTATGTCATTTCTATCGCTATGAGACTTATTCAACCCTACTCACGTCCCCTTGATCTCTCTAGGCTTGAGAGAATGGCCACCAGGCCTTAGCCTCTAAACCCGAGAAGACTGCAATCCCTTGTTTCCCATTGTACTACTACTACCCAATTCGTCAAACCTCACAACATCACTACCTCTAATAAGCCTAATGGAAGTGCCAAAGGACTTCATATTCTTGCTCACCTTTTACCTGTAATGCTCTCTGAGATTCGGTTTTGTTCAAGGTGTTGCTGGAAATATTTGTTCTCTACTATCACCCATGCTCTACGACCCACCTGCAAATTGAGTTTTGAGGCCATTGATTTTCATGCTGCAGTAAGCTTTAATCAGTTAGCTCTAGCAAAAATAGGTTAATGACGACAAGAGGATTTGTTCCTAGGACCTCTTACTCTCTCGTCCACATAAAATGGGCGTTATGTGACAGGTATCCAACACAAGCTACTATGTGTTGTCAAAACCCAATACACTTTTATTGTCATGGAGATAGCGGATCAGATCGGTTAAATGTGTATTTCTTGGTGAATATTACATGGAATTTTCCAATGTTTGCACATCTGGTGTTTAGATGATGCAAGTCCTCTCCTTCTTCATCACAACCTCACTGGGTTAATAGTAAAAAGGGTAATGAAGGAATTTGGTGTTTTTGATGAACATGATTTGTGGATATCCCTTCTCTCTTGCATTGGTTTTGGTTTTTAAAATGAAAAAAACCATAATGATAAGAAACTTGTTGTTTGTCTCATTATATAGCTTAATCCACATCCAAAACAATAGGAAACCATACCTGAACACTCAAGGTAAGAAGGGGAAATAATTTCAGTTGACATTTAAGCCTCCAGCCTCCCTTTGACCATGCTAGGAGGAACTGGATTCTTCCAAACATATGCCACTTACAGTATCCTCTGATAACCATGACTTAGCTAGGTCTGACCCAATTCCCTCACATAAATAGCTAATAGATTTTCCAATCATCAATACTATAGCGTTAAAATATCTCTCTGTTATTTTTTTTTTTGTAAATAAAGAAAGAGGTCCTTGTATTATATCATCATGAGTGTACACCTATATATCGTTTGGCAGCCACCTGTTCTGCCACATAAGGGAAACCAGAACAGGTGGCTAGCAGTGAAATGTCTATAATGGCAGAGATTCAGTTTACAAAAATTGAGTAAAAGCTGAGAATTTCAACAGGAACTTTGTTCCCACTAGCTAGCCTAGGGAAGACTTCATTCAGAGCCACCATTACTAAGATGGTTACACAACTATAAAAAAAAGAGTGAAAAGATAATCACTATTCATTCTGAAAATTATAATTGACAAGAACCAGAGTCGAGGGTGGGTCGTGTCAAGCCTTTGGGGAACCTGGATGTCCATGAGAGGTGTAGACCGGGATGAACTTTTGCTTGCAGGTGGGTCATTGTGCTTGTGGTGGGGCATCTGAGAGCGCCTCGAACAACAGATCTAGTCGCTGGTGGATTGACCTTTGGCCATGCACCTGCTCATCCTGCCGCTGTCGGATGTCAAAGAGAAGCTCCAGATGCTCCACTGCCAAATGATAGGTGTAGTGTGAACCTTCCTCACCATCATCAATGCCTATTTCTTCCACTGTAATTGGGTTCTCCCCATCTCCTGTCAGTTTCCAACTTGGGGGGATTTCCTCCTCCACTATGCAACCTCCTTCCCATAAGCGAGGCTGAAAGTCATGGGAGGTAGAAGGGCTAGGGAGGCTTGCCCTGGGGGGAGACCCTTCTGTTTTCACCAGGCTCGGGCCTAGTTGTGGAGCTGAAGGTGGCTCAATGTCATCCAACTTCAGGCTAGGATGTTGAATTGAGGGTAGTGCCTCCTCTTTGACTGTGTCGTGGATAGTCGGTAAGTGCTAGGGTGGCGGAGGAGAATGCTCAGTGAGGGACGGGGTCTCTGTTTTGGGAATGCGAAGGAGAGACTAAGCTTGAGTCTAGGGCGAGGTAGGTGGGTTCTCCACTTTTGGAATGCGTAGGGTGGACTGAGTGTTGTTGGTAGGCCTGTGGGGGAGGCTAAAATGGGCAATCAAGGCTCGCTGAGAGGATGTCAGCCAGTTGTCTCGGGTGATGGCGTTCTTGTTCCTGGTGGAACGCCTTGGCTTGGCTCAATCCCGAGGCATGGTGAGAACCAGGGATTGAGGGAGATTATGGTCCGGGGAGGCTCGGAGGTCACACAAGAGGCAGGCAAAGAGGCCAGGAGGGCCGAGAAGCATTGTGCAGAGGTGGTAGCTTGCAAATGACAGGTACAAATGCACGCCTTGGTCATTTTTATTATCGTTGGGAGCCATTGATGCCCCTCCCATCGCCATTGAAGGCAGATGGGATTGGTTCAGGCGCCTGGTGCTAGTGGCCTGGTTGGATCGCTCATCTGAGATCTCCTCCAGGCGCACTGAGTTAATATCCCTTATGGTGAGCACCATGGGGAGTTAATTGCTTTGAGGGTGGCGGCTTGGGGTATTAACTCCCCCCCGCCAACTATCCCTTCCACCTGTCCCCCTCCTCTTGCCAAGTGTCACCCCATCCAGGTGATCTCTCTGTTATTTTTGGTTGAATGGTGCATTCTACTTTTTACGTGGGAGAGGTGTAAAATTTATATGATGTGGATAAATAAATCTAAGAGGGGAAATTTGGTTTTCGTTGAACCATCCATCTAAAATGAATTCTTATTTAGATGGATTGTTCGGCAAGTATTGATGATCTGCACACATACAGAGAATTATATAAAGATACATATTGGCAAAGCATAGGAAAGCACCATTTCTTGACAGAGTTTGGTGAGCAAACCACCATTGAGCATGATTTCTTGGCATGTTTTTTTTTATCCGGATATCGATTTATTGGATGTTATGTCTTCTAGAGGCACTATGTCCACTCTCTTTATTTTTATTATTTTTATTTTTGGTTTGTCCATTGTTCGTTTTTCCCAATTTCTTCCCTTAAACCCCTGCAACCACTGTTATTCTTATTTTTTTGGCAAATAGAAAAATTTGTGTGGCTGAAATGAGTTCTGGAAAAATGGTTTTTGCACCTATTCTCGGTTGAGATCACCTAATTTTGATGAATTCTATATATGCATCTTGTTAGTTTTCAAGTATGATCAGTCCAGAATACATCATACCAAGTTTTGGGGAAAAATCCAATTATGCAATTTGATCTACTTAATTTTTATTTTTCAATGCATTTGATTTTATTTATACAATTTTCTTTATCATAAGACGTTGAAGACCAACCACCTTTTTTACAAGAAATATCATCATTGTTCAAAAGTAAATTTGCAAAAAATATTTTTTATTATGAGGAACCTATTGTGTGAAATCATCATTGTTGAAAAGAAAATTTGCATAAAAACATTTGTTATCATGAGGAACTTCTAAGCATGTGCTAGGAATGATCCTTGTTCCTTATGTTGATAATAATATAAATACTTCCACCAGGATACCAAGTCTGTCGCACGCAATACTAAACATATGGAGTGGATACATGCTGCAAGCTATAATGTGGAAAGCTATATGTCATTCCACATTAAGATTTTCATTCGAGATTATGAATGTGTAATTTGCATTCTATGTTTTGAAATTTCATGCCTCGGGATGTAGGTTACCCGTTATTTACCCATGATTTCATGATTTAATAGAACCAATATAGAACTGTATACCAAGTTTAATCCTCAATGAAAAATAGTTTCACATCAGTAATTGCAGTTGTAAAGGTTATGATCATGAAGGTGTACATTATTTTAGGTATTCTAATCATCTTCATACTGAGTAGATCTATCCCATAGATCTATGTGATACGGAAACCATTACTGTTACTAACGACCTTAGTTAATGGAAACCATTTTTGTTAATTATGATTTCTTCATTTTACTTATGTCTACTTATTTTTGCTAAGTTTCCTTTCTATATATGTTTATCAATGTTTCATTTCTATCATTGGGCAAAGGCTTTAGAGTAGGAAAAAAAATCACTTCCTTTGTTTATCAGCGATTAAAATCACTTGCTCCATTTAACAATGTTTCATTTCATTGGGCAGAGAGAAAGTAGGTGCTTCACATTGGAAAAAACAGCAACTCCTCGGATGAGATGGACGTATGTTATCAGAGTACTTCCTTTAGGCCAATTATTGTTCACAATTTTTATTAATTTATCTACCTTAAGATAAATATTTAAGATACATTTTATCTACCTTAAGATAAAGGTTTAAGATACATTTGTAATGGTTATTTATAGATTGAGTTAAGTTTTAATATATTAACATTTGAGATGCATATCTTTTCTATCTCTATCAAGTACCTTCCAAATTTTTTTTATTCTATTATGTTGAATAAAATTTAAGTATTATATATAGAATATCAGAAAAGAAACGGGTCCTCTTTCAAATTAGATAAAAGAGAAATTTATTTTAAATAATATCAATAAATTAAAATGTTAAAAGAAGTATTCAAAACATTAAATAAAATTTCATATCTTTATCAAAGTATTTTTCAATTTTTATTTTTAKTTTTAGTTGYTGAATAATAAAATATTGGAAAAGAAACGAGGTGTTCTTTCAAATTAGMTAGAAGACAAATTTATTTTAAATAATATTAATAAACTAAAATATTGATTCAAGAAGCATTCAAAATATTAAATAAAATAATATTTTTATCTAAAAATATATACACAAATTATATATATGTGTGTGTGTGTGTGTGTGCGCGCGTGTGTGTATCTTTAAGTTGTTTCTTTTATGGTTTYYATAACCTATAGAAAGTTTTTTTTTAAGTGWTATACATCAATTTTATGCCAAGGAGAATACGAGCATTGTAAATATGTGTTTAAATTCTTGGTTTTTTAGTGTATCTATATAAAACTTAGTGGTCATTCTAAATTTATCAATCTACATAAATATTTACAATAACCTAGTGGGAATTCTAAATTTATTTATATTGTAAGTTTTTTATTATGTGTGTGTGTAATTTTTTGTTGAATGTATGTGTGTGTTAATTTTTGAAAAAATATATATTAATAAAAAATCAAATGAATGGCAATATGTTTGGAAGATCGTAAATTAAATGGAACATAACTATGTCTCACAATAAAGAGAATCGAGAGATAACAACAATAGAGGAACATAAAAAAGTGAGAGTAAATATGTTTTTGAAAATGTCAATGAAGGATATAAGATCATAATAAATCAAAAGATATTTAGTGAAAATAAATGTGTTTTTGAGAATGTCAATGAAGTATACAAGATGATAATAAATAAAATAAAAACAAGTGAAAGGCATTAAAACATTTGTTTAGGATTGAGAATTCAAATAGCATTTTTTTAATATTAGTTTTCATTGAAATAAATGAAAATGAATCCATAAATGATTATTTATCAAGGGTGATAGAATTGACAAACAAAATAGATGGTATCATCTAATGGCCTTGCTGCATTGAATGGTTTGTTAAGATAGTATCAAGTTTCTATACCAAATATTGCAATTAGGGAAAAGGCAGAAATGGAGAAATATGTTAAATTGCTAAAAAGTATAGAATTTCATTATTATAATAAGTTTAGTCATATTATGTCTAAGTGTGGAAAGAAGAAATTTAATAATCTTAAAAATAAGAAGCAACACAATAAAAACTTTATATTTTTTAAAAAACAAAAAACAAAATAGATTTAACTTGATATGGATATATAGTTAATCTTATATAAAGAAAATTAATAAAATGAAAATTGCAACAATTACTTCGGCATCCCCATTTGCCCGTTGAGGGAGTATGATAGTAATTATGCCGAAGGCATATCTTAGGGAAAGTTTTTCATGAAAACATGTTCATTGGTTAACAGATTTTAAAAAACCACTATCTTTGTCCACTTGTGACCATGTGTTTACATGTCAACCAAACCACCTTGTACCTCTCGTTATCAAGCATTTCCTCCATTTCCTCAATTATCAAGAATTTTCATGTGGCTTCATGAAGGTTTCCTCAAATTTGAAACCTACTTTTTCTTTACACCTCCATCGACCTTGTATTTATGTCATTTCCTCCAGTTGTAAAGAATTTTCATGTGGCTTCGCGCAGGCTTCCTCAAATTTGAAACTAACATTGCATTTTTCATAGATGTTATCGTATGTCATGAGATATTAGAGTTGTCAGGTGTCAAATATGTGATGTCATTGGAGATGCTTAGAGTTTACAGTTGTCCCACAGTGCAGTGGGGTAGGGATCCAAACAACGAACACTTTTCATGGTGTTTTCTTCAGGATCCAGATGTGAATTCCCCTTGAAAAATAAGGGCAGACGATGATGAAACCTCGTCGGGGACTTTGTCAACAAAAATATGAATCTAATGATTCTACTTCTGTTAGCAATTACGTTGATTCGAACATTACTTCACTATGGAACACCGAACCCTCTATCTTCTTCCAGAACCCTCAATCCCATCAAATCTCACCCTATGAAGAAGTCTGTCAAGGGAACATTTACTTCGAGTATGGGATTCAACTTATCGAAGGCCAAAGTAGACATTATGACGAAGGATCTATATGATAGAATTGAGTTCCTCAACATCGATGGAGGCCCGTGAAAGCAAGGCTAGAAAGTTCAATATAGGGGGAATGAATGGGACTCTGAAAAACTTAAAGTTTTTGTCGTTCCACATTCTCATAACGATCTTGGTTGGATTCTCGCAGATGAGGAGTATTACCTTCAAAAGACTCGACATATTCTCGATGCAGTTGTTCAAGATATGCTCAAGGTGCTCTTGTTTATTCCCTCTCTCTAAATTTCTGTTAATTTCGGTAATATTTCAAGGGTGATGGAAAATTTCTCTTAATTCCGTTAATATTTCAAAGGAAATGGAAAATTTTCATTTTTTCCCCTTAATGGTTGGGATCTTCTTAATTAATTAATTATTTAAAAAATTATATATTTTACATTAACAACATATAAACAAAATATAAATTTGATCTATCTTCTTCCAGAAGTCTTCTTAATAGTCCCGAAATTTCTATCATTGTTTCGCCTTTTGCTGATAAACAAAACCTATGATACCAGAAACTTGATCGGGGGATTCTTTTCTCATTCCCTTTCTATAGTGTATTGCTAATAGAGTTTATATACATAATGACATGTGCTAGGGTTCGTGTGTCTTATCCCCCAAAACCATCTAGCCTCATTTCTTGGTTTGTTCCCCTTTTCTAGTAGCATAAA
>ML789620.1:5383-18048 GCA_009831015.1 Picea engelmannii | reverse complement strand
GATGCTCATGCATATGCATCACATTCCGACTGTCAACTTCCACAAGACATCTGTCCTGTAGATTTTTAAACCCCCGCCTTCCGTTCCAGCCCGATCTGTTCCATATGCTTATCGCCATATCCCTGTTTTGTCCTCGGAGAAAAGATGCGATGTCCAAGAATATCTGTTGTTCCTCGTGCTCGAGGGCATCATAACTAATTTTAAGACTCTCCTTTACCTCTGTGGGAAGCCTCCCCAATTCGTCTTCCCACTCTGATATCTCTTTTCCATAAAGAAGTGCCCCTAATACTTTTAAAGACAAGGGCAATCCATTACAAGATTCTAAGAACTTGTCTGTCAGATATTCATATCCTTGGAGCGGATGGGCTTGGCTGAAGGCATAGGAGCAGAAAAGATTTCGGGAGTATTGTGTGTTCAGCCCAGTTAGCGTATAAATTGATGGTTCTTTCACTCTTGCACTTTTGAGTACACCCTTATCTCTAGATGTAATCAATATTAAGCTCCCTGAAAGGAGATCACGAGTTTGAAGAGGCAAAAGTGCTTCCACCTGAACCACATTGTTTACATCATCTAAAATTATTAAAACGTTAGAAGATTTGAGAGGCTTTATGGACATCTCTTTACCTTCATCAACCCTGTTTTTTGGCTTATGGGATCTGCCCAAATCCTTCGAAGATTCGATGAAATGCTCTATGAGCATCTGTTTACCTTCATCGACATTGTCTATTGGCTTATCTAATCCGGCTAAATCCTTCAAAACTTTTCTCTGCAGCGAATGTAAAGACCCTTTAGCTGCATAATCTTTGACGTCGGATAAAAAGCAGGATTTATGATAATCTGATTTCTTCTTATTGAAGAATTGCTTAGCCAAAGTTGATTTTCCGACGCCACCTAACCCCACGAACCCCAACATCTGAGGTTTTCCGCTTTGGTGCTGCTGCAACAGGACTGTATCCTCAAAATCTTTCAGCTTGTAATCCAAACCCGTTGGATAGTCAGCCACGTGCAAGTCTGGTCTTTTCAACATTTTTGAAAGACAATCAACCACCTTGTCTAGGAGCTCCAACTCCAACTCCTCCCTGGTTATCGAGAAGGAAATAAATAGAACTAGTGAGAAACAAACGTCTATTTCTAATTATCAAAGATAAAATACTACCATATCGAGAGAGGGAAGGTTAAGTTCTCACCCATTGTGTGCAACCTCCAGCTCGAAACCGCTATTGTCTGCAACCTGAGAAAGTGCTTTCCTCCATTTTTCAATAATGTTGGAGTCATATCGCAGCGTCCCTTCATGAGTTATCTTCTTTGCCAGTCTTTCTAGGGCTTGAGCATAATTTCCATCTTTGCCCTGCGTCCACCGAACCTCAGCAGGCGTGACACGGTAAAACACAGGGATAATAGGAGACTCTGACTCCAACATGAGTTGGAGTTCATCTAGGCACCAGGATGATTCAGCGTAGCGGGGAGAAAAGATCGCTACATGGAAGGTGGTATTTCTAATAGCATCTTTTAATTGCGAATTAATATTGTATCCCGCCTGCATTTCGTTTTCATCCAAAAAGACCCTGAATCCCTTTTGGAGAAGGCGAAGGTAGAGAGACCTGGCGAAGGTTTGCTTGACATCAACGCCGCGATGGTTGATGAAAATCTGGTACCAGTGAGTAGGGGTGGAGGACGATGCAGCCATTGCGAATTGGTAAGTAAAAATGGGAAGGATGGTCGACACAAATTGCAATGGTGGAGGGATGAATTAGGCGTTTGGGAAGCCTGAGAAATGATGCTTAAAACCTTAAAGAGGATCCCTTCACCCCTGGTTAATAGACCTTCAAAACAAACCCTTCACCCCTGGTTAATACACCCAGCGTAGCTCTGTCGCTTTGCTGTGGTCCCGTAGCCCCAGGCTCCGCTGTGTCTCTGACACGTTCTGTACTTCAAGATTCGTGATTACATTTCCCAATATATGGAATTTGGATAATAATCATAATAAAATATACATTAATATTTAAAAATTTAATAATAAAGTTGTTGTTCATGATACGTAGAATTGGTTTTCGTGATATATTCAATGGAGTAATGACGACGGAAGACGTTGGGAGCCCTGAGTCGTACTCCTCTTTCACACGATAGATAATGGTTTGGGAGCAATCTCGTCCACACTCGTAAATGGTGAAATGATCCATCGCACCAAAAGGACATGGGGAGTCGGTTTGAGGGTTAAAATTTTTTTATTACATCCATAATTTTTATGAAGGCACTTACTTTATAAACATAAATGTTTTTGTAAAAAAACCAAAGCAAAAACAAAACATATTACATTATAAATTATATTTAAAAACAAATTAAAGCATATGAAAACGTAGCCACCGTAAATATCAAGTTTACATGCCTACAAATTTGGACTTACAAATATGAAAACGTAGCCAGAGTAAATATCAAGTTTACATACACAAGGGCACAACTATTGGGTGCTTGGGCAATACTTCACTTGGTTTCCAGGCTAAGCATAGAAAACTTTCATAAAATCAAGGACTCCAGAGTTATCATTGATTGGCTGAATCAACAAGGTAAGCTTCAAATCATCACTCTCTTGGCTTGGAAAGATAGAATCAAATTACTCAAACGCCACTTCAAGAAACTTTCATTCTCTCATTCCTCTCGAGAGTGCAACAGGGTAGCGGACCTTCTATCAAAGACAGCATTACAGAGGAAAGAAGGTGTGCTCTATTTTAACCATTGGCTAGATGGTCATGAGGGACCCACGCTTGCTATCAAAAAAATTTAGGATTAGAAGCTCATTTTGTTAGTGGATTTCAGTGTATCCTTCCATATTTTTTAAATCATTGCAGCCACATTTCTTGTATATTCCGCAAAACTTTTTTTCTCATTTCATAAGTTCTGATGTATCTTATTGAATTTCTGCTCCTTCTTTGATTTTGATCTCTCGCCACCTAAATTGGCTTATTGTCCATTTGTCTGGCAAAATATTTTACTTGACAGCGATATTTCGTTCTCCATTTTGCCTGGCGAAAGAAGTGTCTGCATTGGCCTAGAAAGAGTTCTCTTGATCTGTTGTCGATGCTTTCATGTTCAAGTCAAGAAGTTGGGAGCAACGGTACATTAAGTTC
The DNA here is from genome assembly GCA_009831015.1 of Picea engelmannii. Taxonomy (NCBI): domain Eukaryota; kingdom Viridiplantae; phylum Streptophyta; class Pinopsida; order Pinales; family Pinaceae; genus Picea; species Picea engelmannii. The sequence continues at coordinate 14,923 of ML789620.1, read as the reverse complement.
CCAACTAAAAAACTAGGTGAGAGGGATAAGTTCTTGGGCATCAATGAACCTCCAAGCAAGGTTGTGTCTAATTAACGATGAAGATCACTGATTTCGACCTCCACCCGATGAAGAGGTTGGCAATGTTGAATCAAAATATCCATAGTAGCCACAACCTGAGCATTTAAATTGACATTTCGGACTTGAATATGCCTCACAGTGTTGTGTAGCTCTTCAATTTGTTTTTTGAGGGACTGAGGGACCTCCCGCATTTTTAGGATTGCACTAAAAGCTTGAGACTAGAAGAAAAAGCCAATTAAATATAGAGAAAAGTTCCTAAACACTGTGGAGAAGATACGTCAGTTGAGAGACTAATCCTGAAAGATAAATAAGAGGCAAGACGATCTTGGTGGCTTCATAATTCTCATCATCCTACTACATCTCATCCAGATATTAGTATCCACCTTCACGACCCTCATTGCATAATGATCGCCCTATTGCACGAACCAATTCTTCACCACACACAATATCTCACCACCAACCCAAAGCTTAAATGCATATGTCATAAGAAGGGTATCAACTTGTGTCAGTCCATCTGTGTGAGTCTCATGGATTCCAACCATCTGTGGTGGAATTAGTTGCACCTGATTTGATGTGAAAGGTATTGTTAGTGCTAGAAGTTGCCCCTAGACTGTTATAGGGTCAAGCCTAGCACCTTTTCAGTTATTACAATAATTTTATAAATAAGAATGTGTTTGGGTTTTGAAAGAAGATGGATCGGGTAGACGAGAGAGAAAGAAAAAGAGAAACGGGCTAAATATCGATCAGTAAAACATCATTAGGCATGGAGTCAAGTAAACACCCTGTTGATCGGAGGCAATCAAATTGTATATCAGATAAGACATTTTTATATGTAAATGGATAGAAGAATAGGGAATAGACAAAAAGTAGAACACCCCGTCAAACCAAGATTCTCTTAGTCAAGTGGATGCAACGATACTTGAAACAAAACACATGGATGATAGGCAGTTACAGCAAAATCTTTACCGCTCAGGAATCTATCATCCATAAGCTGCCATTGATTCTCAATGTCTGTAATTTGTTCAAGTAAGACGAACGACAGAATGTAAAACAAGGAAGGTGAAAAAACAATGTTTAGACAAGAAAATCACAATTTGATAAACAAATGTCATATATCTCCAATGTCAGAAACGATTACAGAAATACAATGCCTTCAGGTATCCAATCACTCAGGCTGGATGTTATTTCATTGATATCTCTTCAGGCCTTACCCTCACGGGTCTTCTCTCCCCCCCCCTCTTGTAAATAAAATTTAGTTATCATCCTGAGGATCGAGGAACTTCTTTGTCAAAAATAGAAATAACAGAATATGAGGTGTAACTAGAAGATAGGAAAAATTGTTAAAGAATAAACCCTGACTTCATGGGATTATTACGACCAAGTTGAAAAATGGCTCTCTCCATTCGATTTTCTTTGGGTGCTGGTGATGACACATGTGAAAGATGCCAACTATGCCTTGAAGAAGTTTTGTCAAGTGCTGAGAACACTGCCACCTGTAAGAAAACTGACCTCTGCCAACTGTGCTTTTAAAAACTTGAATATGGTTTTGATCGCCAGGAATAATAGAACTGTTGAGGTTGAATGCTAAATTTATGCTTCTCTTGCTTTATTCAACTGCCAAGTATCCCGAACAAATGGAGTTGGAGTTTTGAACTACTGAAGATCACTGAAAATCGGATATGAAACTGTTTCTATGTCTTCAAATCTAGAGAGAATCAAGATCCCCTGCCACCTGTTAAATAACATGCATATAGTTGTTTTGGCAACATCTTGACAGTAGGCACTCGAGAATGTTCTTTCTAGGGATAACGAATCCGCCAAGCATGAATATGAGAAGAAGAGATAAAAAGCCTCCGGTATTAGCTAATATCATTGTTCTGCAAATTCCCGCCATAAGACGGAATAGGGACATTGCCATCTGATTGACTAGGAAGATAATAAGAAATTGTCGAAAGGACCTGCTAGCTTTCAAGGGCAAACCCAATGGTGTAGTAAGTTGTCACCACCCAAACTCCAGCCTTCGACAATGATATTGGAATTTTTAGTAGAAAAGTAGGAATAGTAAAAGCCCTTGCAAGATAGAAGAGTAAATCTCGTTGCTTGAAGAACACAGGAAGCCCGACGATTGTCATAACCAATTCTACAAATCCATTGAACACCTTGGCGAAGATGTTGAAAACAAGTGCTCCGAGGAATATGTTTACATCATTTGGGGTCTTTTGATGCATTTCAGTCTTTCCAGAATACAGTCGATGCAAAAGGGCTCCAACTGTAATCTATGTTATCTTGAAGATGTAAACAAAGGAATTATGTTTGACTAGAAGCTATTGCTTTGCGAAACAGGCCTTGAAGATCTTCATTTGGGGCATAGTGTTCCTATCGAACACCAAAGCTGCTCTATGAATTCTCTTCTTATCATAAGGAACAGAGAGCTCATTTTCCAATTGCAAACCTGCATGAAACCAATGTTGTCTTTCTAGACCCTGGGGGACCCAATAACAAAGTTATTCGAGACGGTTTGAGGATTCCACCTGAGTCTTTTAGAATTGTGAGATTTATTTTCTTTATGAGTGACAGTCCAGCCATGCCGAACAAGTAATCCACCAGGTTTTTAGCGGTATTCCATAGTGTAGGAAGACCTCTTCTACCAACACTCTGCATCGACTGTCAAGTGCTCAAATCGGACTTCTACAGTTGGAAGTTGAATACCAACTCTGTCAATATGATTCCTGAGCTTCTTCAATAACTTCTCGTTAGCTTCATCTGTCCCTTTAAAGATACAATCAATGAAGGCCTGCCTTTCCATGAAGCAAAGTTTCTGAACATCCACTTGTTTGTAGCCAACGTCCATCATATTATTCTCCTCGAGTGTTTGTGTTGCGATTTCCTAAGCACGTCATTTGGTAGGGTAGGATCTTTATGACATTTGTTAAACCCTCCCTTTAGCGTGCACTTGTACACTGATCGAATCTTCATTGAAACCTGCATGACTAGCGTTGTCATCTGGCAATTGGCAAACAGGTCCAATGGTCTCGGGTTCTACAATCTAGTGGATATTTATTAAGCTTGAGTTTCTAGCTTCTTTGCGCAATACACCTGTTCGTGGCTCTTACTTGTGGCCAGATGCCTTTCGACCTGTTAAACATTCCAACAACCAAGCCAAGTTCACCATTGGACAACTACACACGCATTCATCCAACTAGAAATCGGGTATTTGACAGCTGTCTATTTATTATATTTTATATTTTCTCAAAAACATAATCCCAAATGTATTGAGATCTCAGAACTATCAGCTTTTATATCTATAGATTCTCTCATATGATTTCAATGAGGTATGTGGAGTGAGATCTTATCACTTGGCTTGCATGGCTTATGTGTTGACTTGTGACTAACCCTTGTTGTGCTTGGCTGTAGGTGTGTGGCTTCGAGGACTGGAGACTGTCCTTATGGCACAACCAAATTTTTTGGTGGAATTTATAATAAAATCAACCTTGTGCAAGGCCAATGAAACCTAAGAAACAATTTGGCAAATCCTTTAATAAAAATTATCCTTTAAAGGCCAAATTATCTCAATCAAGGCATCATAGCCATACATCAAGGGTGTATGGAATAAGAACTTCAAACCTTCTTGTACCTCCTCTTTAATGAGGCAAATTAAGAGCTCGGTACTACTTCTGCTATATACGATACCGGTGCTCGGGATCAACACCTCTTGGTGCTACGGGAATAACCCCATTCCCGCAACAAGGAGGAAATTGAAAATGTTTGTATATGGATACTAACATTGGCTCCTTCTGGGGGATGATGCTCTCCCTGTGATGCATCAAGAACAAGCAGACCACTGTGCCTTTCCCTCTGTGCAATTCTGTCCCTGCAAATCTTCCGCTCTGTAGACATCCGCATTTATGCTCTGCCTAGTCTATTGGGTTATGGAATCAGTCAATACCATTTCAACTCTGCCTTCAAACTTCTGCAACTTATCAAACTCTAACAAATGCTGAAAACAAACTCACTGCAAAACTGATTACACTATGCAAACTGCGAAAACAAATGCTCAAGAAGAGAGCTTATTGCCTGCCCTACTTCTAACCAAGTGTTTCCTTTAGATCAGGTAAAAGCATGCTTCCAATGAAGCCATTCAAGTAATCTACTAATTGGTAAAACTCTTGATCTGGTTCTGACAAATAAAGAGACCCATAGCATATCAAAGTGAAAAGGCAAAGTGAAGTAAAACCAACCTTCGTTGAGCAAGAGTAATTTTCCGTTTGAAATGTTTGAAAACTCCATATAATCAACAAAAGGATCATGAAAGAGACAAAGAGAAACCTCGTTCTGTTGTTTCATTTGAAGATCAAAAGGTTTCTGCATATCTTCTTTCTGATAATGGCTGCCACGTTCAACTATTTGCAAATCTCAACGTGATTGCAAGTTGATTTCACTAGTTTTCTATACATAAAACTGCTTCAGGTCCCCATCGTTGCCTTCCTCAACCTCGGATGCATAGCTGTCATAGAGTGGCTTACTGCTGAAGTTTTCATTATGTGTTGATGTGAAAATTTGCCCTCCACTTGAACCATGACTATCAAGAAGAGAATCTGAATTTTTGCTGTGATATAGCTGTTGATCAAAGGCCTTAGAGAGAAAAAATGAGACCTGTTGTTCATAGAAAATACCATCATCTTTGGAATTATAAAACTTATCATAGATAGGTGAGACAAAAGCCTTTGTGTCTTGCATATAAGGATGAGCAGCCTCATGCTGTAAAAAAGATTTAGAAGAAGATTCGGAAGACAACGAAACATCTTCTCTTTCCTCAACATAGTCATCCTTTATATCATAATCAAAATTACTATAAACATTTGAACAAAGCACAAATGTGTTTACAGTATGCTTGTCCCCAACATCCTTACAAACAAAAGAAGTACTAACTGTATGTTGAATGTCAAATTCAAATTCTTTACAACAGTTATCAAAAGGAAAATCAACTGGATAAATGTTTTTGTAATAATGATGAAAGACAGTGTGAAACTCCTTCAAAGAATGAATGCTAGCAGCAAGAAGGGACTGACACTATTCACGAGCATTCTCTTCTAACGAAAATCTGAACATCTTGATAAAGACATCCTCGTGAACAAAATTATGTTCAAGCATGCATTTATGAAAATTTGATAAATGCTCACCGGGATGATCATCCTTGCATCCTCTAAATCTGGGAAGATAGTCATCCCATTCAGATATTGAAGGTACTGGATGTGGAAAACTAGCTATGTTGGTGAAATCACAAAATGCATACCTCCGAGCCAAAATAGTTTCCATGGCCATCATGGATCTTCAACCAGTGGAGTCGCCTATGAATCTCAGGACAATGGAGTCGCCATGGTGAAAGATCTGCAGTCATGTATCTGTCCCCTTCCTGTTCACCATCAAGAAGCGGATCTGATCGTTGTCGTTCTCCCAGGGAAGATATCTTCATCCCCGGTAATGGCGCCAAAAAATGTTAGTGCTAGAAGTTGCCCCTAAACTGCTATAGGGTCAAGCCTAGCACCCCTTCAGTTATTGCAATAATTTTATAAATAAGATTGTGTTTGGGTTTTGAAAGAAGATGGATCGGGTAGACGGGAGAGAAAGAAAAAGAGAAACGGGCTAAACGTCGATCAGTAAAACACCATTGGGCACGGAGTCAAGTAAACACCCTATTGATCGGAGGCAATCAAATTGTATATCAGATAAGACGTTTTTATATGTAAATGGATAGAAGAATAGGGAATAGACAAAAAGTAGAACACCTCGTCAAACCAAGATTCTCTTAGTCAAGTGGATGCAATGATACTTGAAACAAAACACATGGATGATAGGCAGTTGTAGCAAAATCTTTACCGCTCGGGAATCTATCATCCATAAGCTGTCGTTGATTCTCAATGTCTATAATTCGTTCAAGTAAGACGAACAACAGAATGTAAAACAAGGAAGGTGAAAAACCAATGTTTAGACAAGAAAATCACAATTTGATAAACAAATGTCATATATCTCCAATGTTAGAAACGATTACAGAAATACAATGCCTTCAGGTATCCAATCACTCAGGCTGGATGCTATTTCATTGATATCTCTTCAGGCCTTACCCTCACGAGTCTTCTCTCCCCCCCCCCCTCTTGTAAATAAAATTTAGTTATCATCCTAAGGATCGAGGATCTTCTTTGTCAAAAATAGAAATAACAGAATATGAGGTGTAACTAGAAGATAGGAAAATTTGTTAAAGAATAAACCTTGATTTCATGGGATTATTACGACCAAGTTGAAAAATGGCTCTCTCCATTCGATTCTCTTTGGGTGCTGGTGATGACACATGTGAAAGATGGAAACTATGCCTTGAAGAAGTTTTTTCAAGTGCTGAGAACACTGCCACCTGTAAGAAAACTTACCTCTGCCAACTGTGCTTTTAAAAACTTGAATATGGTTTTGATTGCCAAGAATAATAGAACTGTCGAGGTTGAATGTTAAATTTATGCTTCTCATGCTTTTTTCAACTGCCAAGTATCGCGAACAAATGGAGTTGGAGTCTTGAACTACTGAAGATCACTGAAAATCGGATATGAAATTGTTTCTATGTCTTCAAATCTGGAAAGAATCAAGATCCCCTACCACCTGTTAAATAACATGCATATAGTTGTTTTGGAAACATCTTGACAATAGGCACCCGGGAATGTTCTTTCTAGGGATAATGAATCCGCCAAGCATGAATATGAGAAGAAGAGATAAAAATCCTATGGTTTAGCTAATATCATTGTTCTGCAAATTCTTGCCATAAGACGGAATAGAGACATTGCCATCTGATTGACTAGGAAGATAATAAGAAATTGTCAAAAGGACCTGTTAGCTTTCAGGGGCAAACCCAATGGTGTAGTAAGTTGTCACCACCCAAACTCCAGCCTTCGACAATGATATTGGAATTTTTAGTAGAAAAGTAGGAATAGTAAAAGCCCTTGCAGGATAGAAGAGTAAATCCCGTTGCTTGAAGAACACAGGAAGCCCAACGATTGTCATAACCAATTCTACAAATCCATTGAACACGTTGGCGAAGATGCTGAAAACAAGTGCTCCAAGGAATATGTTTACATCATTTGGGGTCATTTGATGCATTTCAGACTTTCCAGAATACAGTCGATGCAAAAGGGATCCAACTGTAATCTATGTTATCTTGAAGATGTAAACAAAGGAATTTCGTTTGACTAGAAGCTATTGCTTTGCGAAACAGGCCTTGAAGATCTCCATTTTGGGCATAGTGTTCCTATCGAACACCAAAGCTGCTCTATGACTTATCTTCTTATCATAAGGAACAGAGAGTTCATTTTCCAATTGCAAACCTGCATGAAACCAATGTTGTCTTTCCAGACCCTGGGGGACCCAATAACAAAGTTATTCGAGATGGTTTGAGGATTCCACCTGAGTCTTTCAGAATTGTGAGATTTATTTTCTTTGTGAGTGACAGTCCAACCATGTTGAACAAGTAATCCACCAGGTTTTTAGCGGTATTCCATAGTGTAGGAAGACCTCTTCTACCAACACTCCGCATCAACTGTCAAGTGCTCAAATCGGACTTCTACAGTTGGAAGCTGAATAACAACTCTGTCAATAGGATTCCTGAGCTTCTTCAAGAACTTCTCATTATCTTCATCTGTTGCTTTAAAGATACGATCAATGAAGGCCTGCCTTTCCATGAAGCTAAGTTTCCGAACATCCACTTGTCTGTAGCCAATGTCCATCATATTATTCTCCTCGAGTGTTTGTGTTGCGATTTCCTAAGAACGTCATTTGGTAGGGTAGGATCTTTATGACATTTGTTAAACCCTCCCTTTAGCATGCACTTGTACACTGATCAAATCTTCATTGCAACCTGCATGACTAGCGCTGTCATCTGGAAATTGGCGAACAGGTCCAATGGTCTCGGGTTCTATGATCTGGTGGATATTTTATAAGCTCAAGTTTCCAGGTTCTTTGCGCAATACACCTGTTCGTGGTTCTTACTTGTGTCTAGATGCCATTTGACCTGTTAAACATTCCAACAACCAAGCCACGTTCACCATTGGATAGCTACACACGCATTCATCCACCTGGAAATCGGGTATTTGACAGCTATCTGTTTATTATATTTTTATATTTTCTCAAAAACATAATCCCAAATGTATTGAGATCTTAGAACTATCAACTTTTATATCTATAGATTCTCTCATATCATTTCAATGAGGTATGTGGACTGAGATCTTATCACTTGGCTTGCATGGCTTATGTGTTGACTTGTGACTAACCCTTGTTGTGCTTGACTGCAGGTGCGTGGCTTCGAGGACCGGAGACTGTCCTTATGGCACAACCAAATTTTTTGGTGGAATTTATAATAAAATCAACCCTGTGCAAGGCCAATGAAACCTGAGAAACAATTTGGCAAATCCTTTAATAAAAATTAGCCTTTAAAGGCCAAATTATTTCAATCAAGGCATCATAGCCATACATCAAGGGTGTATGGAATAAGAACTTCAAACCTTCCTGTACCTCCTCTTTAATGAGGTGAATTAAGAGCTCAGTACTACTTCTTCTATATACGATACCGGTGCTCAAGATCAACACCTCTCGGTGCTACGGGAATAACCCCATTCCTGCAACAAGGAGGAAATTGAAAATGTTTGTATCTGGATACTAGCAGGTATTATGGGATTGATTGTTTGTAGATATTGCTATTAATTAATATATCTCCCTCACTCCTTTTTATAGCCTCATTAGCATTAAATTCTACTGGGGAATTGTTCTCATGGAATACATGGAAGAAGTCCACGGTGGGAATATAACGTAGACCATCTTGAATTCTACTAAAAATTGCACTAAGTTTGGAATCTTGAGGAGAGGAACCCTCAATTAGGTGCATGGTTGTAATTTTTGAGTCACTGATTATGATCATATTTTGAATTCTTATTGAGATAGATAAGTTGACCCCTTGAAGGAAAACATATGCTTCAACTTGGTTATTGGAGGTCAAGCCAAGATTCCAAGCATACGAGAACACAATTGTTCCAATGGGGTTAGTGAGAACCCATCTTGCACTTACCACCCCTAAATTTGAAGGACATGGGTGTGGGATTTGATCCACTTATGGTTGCATAGGTTACAAGACCATTTAGACTTCATTATAATACATAACACTATTCTATATATGCAATAAAATCAAAATACATACAAACATTGCATACATTGATTTGATATGTTGTAATCTGTTGAGAGCAAGTTGTGATTTTAGTACATAATCCAGATTTTTTCAAGTAACAACATGCCATGATGGGCTACCAACAGATTTGAACGTCAAATAGATGGGTTGAGTATTTTCATCCCTGTATCTTTAGACGTGTGAAAATTTTGATCCCCTATCAAATACGATTTGAAATGGAAAAAAACATTTTATAGAATGTCAAATTCCATACCTAATTGGAAGGC
>ML789619.1:524119-540396 GCA_009831015.1 Picea engelmannii | reverse complement strand
CTGCCAAAATCTATGAAAGGCCTAAAAATTCTGAAGTCTCCTTCTTCTGTGAAAGTCTTCAGTAAATCTCAAGTCTCCTTCGGCTCAAGTCTTCAGTGTTAACGGAAGGAGTATAGGTTTCTGGTGCTCTTTTTTTCTGGTTTCTCACATGACACATGAGATGGGAAGTACTATCCTTTGTTCCTCAGTACTTGAAGATATGCCGAATATAGGCCATATGATAGAGTGGTTACTATTGAACCATGTTTTGGGGCATTCATATCAAGTAGATGTGATGGCATCAGGCTCGATCTAGCTCTTTTGGCTTATTAAAATTTTTCCAAGGAATGCTTGTGATTGCCTTGTCGTACTCTTTGGAGAGAGAACAATTGAATACATTCCCTTTGGATTTTTCCCTCAACATTTTTTTATTGAATTAATGATATAATATGATTTTTTATTTAAAAAATACCATATATATATATATATATATATTTGTACCGTAAATCTTATTTATATTATAATTATTTTATTTTATTTTATATATATTTATATTTATTAACAATTTAAAAACACAACAAAATATATATGATAAATAAATTTTAATATATAAATTCATTTGAAATTCAACTTTCAAATACAGAGATAAAACTAAATTGTAGAGAGAAATTGAAGAGAGAAAAACAAGAGATGGAGTTTCAAAAAATGACCATCCATTCCATTAAGTGAGAGGAAGTTTTTTCTTTTATTGTTATTAGTTGTTTACAATGGAATTTGTTGAAGCAAACTAAAAACTTGAAGTAGAAAACCATGGAAATGAACTAAATGACTATAATGGAAATAAATGAAGTAAACTAAAGGATTCCAACGGAAATTGTTGAAGCGAACTACATGACTACAACAAAAATTTATGAAGTGAACTGCCACACTAATTATGGAGCGTCCCCTCATCTTGAATGGACAAGAAAGTTGTGAGCACTTCTTGGTGGTCCAATTCCTCCCTGTTTAAATCTGGAAGCATTCATGCATCCTCCAGAAAATGATGGAAATTGCATTGCAATGTTGTTGTTGAAATCCAATTGGTCTAAGTTGGCATTTGTCTCTTTCGACCCATAAGATATAAAATATATTGTTGTTGGTGAGTTGTCTTGTTCTTGGATTCAAGAATTTTATCAGTGAGTAGATGCAACTGAACACCTGGAATGTTTTCCATGGGATGTTGAACTATTGTTGTTTCTTCAAGGAGAGGTGACTCAAACAACTTGAGGTTGTTAACGTTAAGCACATCATGGATTTCAAGTTGTGCAAGAAAGTCTAGTTGATACACATTCTCTCCAATGCATTCTAGAATTGTGTAGGGGGCATATCTGAGTGGATGTAGCGTATGATGTTTCCCTTTAAAGTAGGGCATGTCTAGTAAGAGCCACACATGATCTCCTGGATGAAAGAACAATGGTGTGGATTGTTGATCATGCCTCTGTAAGGAAGTTGCTTCCTGAGTATGGTGTTGAGCCAACATGTGGATAAAATGTTGAGCTAGTTGTTGTTCCTATTGCTGATGTGTATAGCTAGAAGGAGTAAGAGTCCCTGAATGGTATGTCATCAGATGACCTCCCTCTTTAAGTACATCCCCACTGGCAAACTCAAATGCATCCTTCGGAATCTCAAAGGGATGATGCCTATCTGGAAAATAGAGAACCTGTGCAGAGAATAATGGAGTCTGAAGATGAGTGAAGGGGTGGCTAGCCTTTCCCAAAAAAATCTTCAGGTCATGGGAAATGGAGTGTACTCTCCATTATGCCAAAATCTGTACTCGATATGGATTTGATCGTCTCCATGTTTTGTTCAGTATGAGTCCCACATGCATAACTTATGTGTGTCCAAAATAGGATTTCTTCACCTGAAATGTATGTTCCCATAGTATCTCGAGGATGTTGCAAACATGTTGAAGATGTTCTGTTGAGGAATTACTGAATACCAAGATATCATCAAGATAAATGACCATGCACTTACCTAAATGACTTACTAAATTGCTGTGAACTTTGTTGTAGTTAGCTATCAAATCCATTTGTGTGAAGGAATAATCCCCTTGTAAGTGGTCCAACAAGTCCTCAATCTGGGGTAGGGGGTAGTTGTTTGTAATAGTATCTTTATGAAGGGCATAATAGGTAGTCACTAGGTGCCATTATGAATCACCTTATTTGGGGTAATAAAGGTGGGGGACACACATGTTGACAATGAAGGTGGAATATGGCATGAATTAAAAAGTTCACCAATTGTGTGTTCCATCTGAGTAGCCACTTGAGGAGTGATGTGATGGGATGGAGTGTTGCGTAAAGAAGCACGAGGAAATTGATCAAGTGTGTGCTCAATAGAGAGAGGCATGGGCAGTGCCATGGGTTGGGTGAAGACATATTCAAATTATTTGAGTGAGGGAGCCATGGTAGGAGATATAGGAGTATTACGGTTGTCTGGGTTAATGGGGAGAACTAAGCACAAAGACACTGATTAGTTCAGACTGTGATTAGGGATCGCTTGGTCAATATAGGCTAGGTGGATTTAAGAGCAGAATAAGTAAGAACATAGGTGCATCCCTCATGTTGCAAGTGATATTGATGAGATTTGGCATGGTATATAGCGTGTTGGCCATGTTGGTAGGGAAGTATTAATAACAATTTGGCACAGTCCATAGGGGAGACATTACATGTGACAGTATCCCGAAATGGGCCAATGACAAAGGTGACTACACAACATTGAGAAACTATGAGATGAGGGACTCCCTTTTGTACCCAACCAAGTTGGTATGGCAGTGGATGTAGAGTAGTAGGGAGTTGGAGGCGTTACACAAGATCCTATGAGACGAGGTTATTGTAGCTGTCATTGTCCATAATGGGGGTTTCCAATTCATCTTGAATCTGAAAATTATGGGTTAACAGGGGGACAATAGATGTTACTGGATCATTAACGGTCATAAACATGAGGGATAGGTCTACTTTGGTAGGATTATCGAGGCATACAACTTCACTAGGTGTAAGGGATTCAGGCAGAGCCATCTCTACAAACAGAGTTTTGTTGGTGCGTAGATTCTTAAGTGCCCGACAATCTATAGAAGGATATGAATTGGTTTTATGAAATAACACTAGGGTGCATTATGGGATGATACGAGTGAGGTCTAAGGCCTAGAGGAGGGGAGATTAGGCGAATTACTAGTATTAGAGGGTACGGCTTGAGCTTGAGGAGAACTGCCTTGAGGTACCACTTTACGTTCCACAACGAAGGGTCGAAGAAAAGCCTTGTCCAAGGAAAGAATTTCGAAAAAATATACTTCATGATGGATACTTAACAATAAACCAGAATTGAACTTGACAATCAATGCCTCTTCCGGATTGGTGATGTGGAGCTAGATGTGCAATTTATAGAAGATGTTGGTGTATCCCTAGACTAGTTGATTAACAACTTTTTAGAGCTACAACTATCTAGTGTGGAGGTTCTATGGATAGCCCAGTGGGTAGAAGCACTCTCTAAGAGCCTAGCAAAGTGCATCCCACATCATAATGTGTGGTGTTTGTGTCTGAACTGGGTCGCCTTTATCCATGACCCAAGAATAATTCTCCAGTTAGGTTTCCCACCATGTCTGTACAATTCCCTCGAGTTGTAAATTGGCGATTTGAAGCTTCATGTCTTTTGTCATCTCAGGACATGTACGGAAGTATGTGGAAAGACTGCAAAGCCAAGAGTCGAAAATCTCACCATTCATTTGGCCTGAAAACTTCAGTAATTGGAAGCACGTATCGAGTTGCATGGGTGTTAGAGACCTTCGTTGTTATAGACGGAGTAGCTCTTGCAGAGCCATCGTTAAATCCTGAATTGGAGTTGTGGCAGTGGATGCAAAATCCTCTGTAGAAATCTCTCTTCGTGACGACATAATTTTTATTCACCACAGATGTCGATTTGTCACTGGATGTTTTGTTGAGAATCATTAAACTCCTTAGCGTACTGAGAAGGAACCCGATACCCTTAAGAGGGTGTGTGGAGAATGGTGAAATATGAACATGTTGGAAGCCCTGAGGAGGGTGCAATGGAAGTCCTGAGAAGGATGTCTGGCTTTGAAAAAATAAATTGTTGTATGACCTCTCTTCTGAATTTTGTGGCTGAGAAGAAACTGGATTGGATCCAGGCTCTTATACCAATTGATATGAAATTCAACCCTACAAATGAACACATAACAATATAGATCTAAAACTAAATTGTAGAGAGAAATTAAAGAGAGAAAAATAAGAGACGTGAGTTTCAAAAAATGAACATCGATTCCATTGAGTGAGAGATGAGTGACTTCTATAAGCAAGGAGGATTTTTCCTTCTCGTTATTATCTATTTACAATGGAAGTTGCTAAAACAAACTAAAGGCTTGTAGCAGAAAATCACAGAAATGAACTAAATAACTATAATGGAAATAACCGAGGTAAACTAAAAACTTGCAACATAAATTGTTGAAGTTAACTACATGACTACAATAGAAATTTCTGAAGCAAACTACCACACTAATTATGGAGTGGCCAAATAAGTGGTGCACACTCCCTCGTGGCCCATAAATGTAAAACTTTAAATATACAAATAATTAAACATGTATGACACATTCATCTTAGAATCCCAAAAATTTGATATTAATGCAAGAGTTTTGGATCACCACTTCTAATTCACCCACTCAATCATTACTACTTTTATAAGGAAATCCTTTTTTCTACTTCGACATCAACATACCACACAATCCTCAATGCATAAACCATTTTAACAAGACAAGTTACAGAGCAACAAGTCCCGGCCTTCAGGGCAGGGTTTGACTAGGAAGTTGACTTGAAGTAGGTTTAATTTTATTGAGTTTTGTAAGCTTATGAGCGAGATAGAAGGAGATTTTCCAATGTGAGTTTTGCAGATTTAAACTCTTGTGAGTTTTTCGTTTAAGAATATTATTATTATGTTTGCAATTTATAAATGGAATTGCACGGATATGAATAATTATTATGCGTTGGAAATATTAAATTATATTATTATTCAATATGACTAATACTTGGATTATACAATTTAATTGTAGTATTATATATATTATTGTTCGTTATCGAACCTATGATATGTGAAATGATGTGCAAAAATGATATTATCATTAGAGATATTTGTATACACATGTAATGAATTTGTTCAAGTTGGATTAAACTATAGGACATAATTGGAGCCATCTTTATATTATTAAAACGATTAGAGATAGGACATAATTGAAATCAATTTTATATTTTTAAAAGCGTTGCGTTCAAGGTGGGGTTTTCTCATAGGATAGAACTAAAGCCAATTTTATATTTTTATGATGATTGAGTTAAGTTTGGAACAAACTTTTAGCTTAAAAAAAAAATATCCTCCCTGCCTACATAAAATCATTTTACATGTTAATATATGTTTCAATTGATTATTCGTTGTAATAGATGGGATTTTTGAATTGTGTAAAATATGTATTTAATTTTGGGATTAATTGATTATTCATTCGAAGAGAAGTGAGTTTTTAACTGTGTAAAGTATGTATTTAATTTTGGGATTAATTGATTATTTATTGGAATAGATGTGAGTTTTGAACTATGTAAATATGAATTTAATTTTTGGATTTGTTTTTTTTTATAGGGTCTCTCATTCCCATTTCATAGTGAATGGCTTCCATGTTTCAATTATTGGTGCAATGGATTTAGTGCACAACTTATACTTCACAATTCATGGCTTTCATGGCTTCCATGTTACAGTAATTGTATGTCTTATATTTAGTGTATTGGACATGTTCCGATGATTGCATGTCATGTTATCCATTGATTCCCATGAATCAAGGTCTTCAATAGAGATAAAAGACTGGTAACCATAACCTATGCATTATTGGTGCTTAAGCCACCAACTCATCTATACTTACATAAGGAAATAATTCTTTGTCTTACGGGTCAATTAGGGAAATAAGTCTAAGACCATCGGTCAGTTAGATCCCCATATACTAAATCTAGATCTCGATCTGGGACTAGAAAAGGTGTTGAAATTAGAACTGAATCTTTCACATTTTATGCATACTTTGGATCTGAAGAAAACCCATGCTCAAGATCCCAATGAAGGAATGCCTACCAATTCTCTCACTAAAATCGCAAATCTCAAGATGCTCCCTCACTCTAAACGCATTATCAACTAAGAACAAATGAGTGTCATGTTTTCATATCATACCATGTATTTTCTAATTTGTTGAATTATTGAAGAATATAATTTCTTGTGTATTTTCTTATATTCTGCAAATTGTTGGGCATGGAGACCGAGCATAAAGAAGATAGAAAGGTGGCGGTGTTCATGGTGTTCTGAATTTTTGGACCAGTTCTGCACTAAGTGGGTTGAGATGGTGAGAGAAATACTCCCATGTGTGGGCGCTCGGATATGGAAATAAGTCTGTCATATAGTGCTTATCTGGGACCACCATACATAACAACCATTACATTTGACCTGGAACTACCAGAACCAATTGAAAGAGTTTCATAAGCAACAGATAAGGTAGCAGAAAAGAACATCCCTTTGTTCGGTTATAGGTCCATGAGTTATTGAGTCTCCATAGCGACCCGTTGTTGGTGGATCAATGTAAACAGTTGGAATAAGAGGTTACCCCACATCTATATGGGCCAAGAACCTGTATTCTATATGTATGTCTCGCTTATAAAAACAAAATCCCAATGTACAAACAAAAGGGTTGGGGAAAGGAAAGTCATCGTTTAAGGAGGGGCACAATATCTAGACAACATCTACATAGTCCAAGAATGTATATTCTAGAAGTATGGCTCGCTTATAAAAACAAAATCCCAATGTACAACCATTAGGGTTGGGGACAAGAAAGTCAAGGTTCAAGGTGGAGCACAAAGAATGGGACTACCTATTGCATCAGGTAAGGTAAGTCATAATTCATTTTGAACATGTCCTGACAACATTAAGGTGCTACCAATCTAGCTGAGATGAACATGCTATGAAGTAATCTATAGCCTTTGAATTTTTTTCTGGTGCTTTTAAAGAATTTTTTTCTTTTATGTCTTATGAAATGAATTCACAACATAAAATAAATTTGTTCTTTTATGTCATATGAAATGAATTCACAACAAAAAATATTTTTTTTCTTTTATGTATTATGAAATGAATTCACAACAAAAAACTTACTTTCCTTGTTTCCATGGTTGCAACTAGGAGGCCTTTTGAAGAACCACGGTATGTATTTTTTAACACCATCTTAGGAGAAGAAAGAAGAGATTTCTAATAAGGAAAATAGTGTTAGAAAAAAAGATGATTCTAAAGGAAGTATCAAGTAGCAACTACTGCATACAACTGACGATGATGAAAAATTAAACAATGGAACCCGTCCAGATGTGAAAGGATACCTGAAAAGAAACAATGGAACTAGTCAATATGTGAAAGGATACTTGAATGGTGAGTTAGTGAACATCATAATTTGCATACAATTCTCTATTGTCCATATGCTTATTCTCTGTTTCTTTGCCTGTTGCAACAACATGCACTGGAAAGATCCTAAACAAGCACATGAACATGATATTCCACTAAACCAAAGGCACAGGAAAATCATATTATGCTCTAACAAATGCAGAATGGGAGAAAATTTCATGGGAAGGCAAATAAAATGAGGGGCATGAGATAGGAGAAAAAGATAATGACACCATAAGATCACTAGGAGAAAAGCTTGCATGATATACTCATGTCAAGCATACCTATAGCCACATTGCCATTGCACTTATAGGTGTCACGTTGTCCATGAAAAAGATATTTCAAATATGATCGTAGTACGAAACGTATTACTATGGAAAACAAACATTTAATGTGAGAGAAGTAATGCTAGGCTTATTTCTAGCATTACTTCACTTAGAAAAATTATTAAGCCAAGGTGTGTTTTAACCTAAAATTTATGTGGGCAATGTAGCTCCATGCCTAGGGATGAGACCAAATAAGACCTCAAAAAAAAAAATTAGGATAAAAATCAAAATGAATTGTATGAATCTCTGGAAACTTTAGTTAAAATAATTGATTTTTCTTAATTTGCTTACATAGATTTTTTATTTTATTTTTTAAGTAAAAAAGGAGGATCCTGTTGTATTAGAGTCGCAAAGTTAAAGAGTCTTGTTGTCCCACCTGGAAAAAGGAAACCGAGACAGCTGGACATTCTATGCCACTTGCTTGCAAACAAACAAAAATTGTCAGGGTGTCGTCCTGCCCGAAGGAAGCCAGGACGCATGGCCATTAGATTCAGTCTGTTCTTTAACATCCTACATACAACATTGCTATAATCTAACTGAGCTAGAGCTCTGTTTTGAAACAAAAAGAAATTTCTAACTATGGACATCACAAGACCTTTTAACCAGTCATATCTTCAGCTTCACCATGCTTTCGCCATCCGACTGGAATCGCATAAGCCTACGCGCACGTAGGGCACTGTTTTCTTGGGGATGTCCTGGAGTGTGTTGCATACAACATGTCAAGGCATTGGCTGATTTGAATGGTCCTGAAGATTTGGTCGTCCACCATGCTTCGCGTTTCGAAGATTAGTTCTAGGTACCCCTGTTTGATGAGTGGAGGCTGGTCCTCCCATTTTTCTTGAGTAGAGGCGAGGGGAATTGTCCATTGTGCATAAGTTTCCTCCTTGCCTTCATTTGCACCACGGACTTGGTGTACTTGCTGCTTGTCCTGCTGTGTCGCTTCCTCAGGAGGTGGACCACTAGGTGGGTTGGCCTTTTCATCTGCGTTGCACGGGAATTCTTCCTTGATGTAGTAGGTGGTGAATTCCTCTACCGGGTAGTCTTCTCTATGGTTGTGTGAGATTTTTGTAGCTGGAGGCTTAGCATCGTTGCCAAAATTGGCGTGGCGATTCCAGTTATCTGGGATCGTAAAGAGGAGATGTTCTGGATAGTCCTGAGTGGGCTCATTCGGAGTAATCTCCTCCACGTACACCATGGGAGGCATTCTAGGTCTCCCGGGCTTCCTAGTTCTCCGAGTAGACGCCAGAGCCAATGTCTTTTCAAATTTCTTCTGTCGTTTCCTGCGTGAGTCAAAAGCATACCACGCTGCGCCTCTGTGAGGCCGTCCTTGTGCTCTTGGCATGTGGAGGAGCCGAGCTATGGCCAAAATTCCAAGCGGAAGGTTAGCTCTACTCCAATTCTCCGAGAGCTCGGTTTTCGGCTCTGCAATTTCCAAATACCTCTCATATTTGTCGAGGCAATTGACAAGGGTGAGGATGACTGTGACAGCTTTGGCCATTAAGGCTGAGCTCTTAGTGCGCTGGTGTGCCATCCTATTCGCTCGCTTGAGAGGCCTCGTCCACTTGTTATGGCTGCACGGGCTCATTCCCATATTTAATGGTGAAGAGATAGTAGCCGGTGACTCTTATTTATGGCACAGCCTGACTTATTTCCGCGTGTCCTGTCTTTGCGACATTGCACCCCATCTAGGGAATTTGCTTACATAGATTAATAGAATAATAAAAACAAATTACTAATAATCCCTTTGCCATAAAGATAAAGACTAATAATAAAAAAAACAAACAATAAACACATACACAAAGCCTAACATAAAAATATACAATGACCAAAAGCTCCATTATCAAAAAAAATCTTTTTACTTTGTTGTAAAATAATCCAACGAACAAATACATTGTAATAATCCCATAACTCACTCCTTCGAACATACTAAACAATCCCCACAACTTTAAAACGTTAGCTGCACTTACAAATACAGGGGTCATGAATATATGAACGTTAACTACACTTACAAATATATGTGTGATGACTATTCTCAACAATATCCACAAGGCTCGGATGCCTAATGCTAGATGATTTTGTAGTTATATAAACAATTTCATCCATTTCCCAAGTTAGTTGTAAGTTCATGCATGTGGAAGGTACGCATAATAAGATTATAATAATACACAATTTCCTCCACTAGGTGGCTACTTCGAAATTCTTAAAACGAAATAATAATAAAAGAACCAAGTGGGCATGAAAGTGGATCAATAAGAATATTGAAAAGAAAGGTTTGGGTCCATTAAACTAAGGCTCGGTCCAAACCTTCCTCCCCTTTTGGGCAAGAAAGTGGGTGAATAAGAATATTGAAAAGGAAAGGTTTGGGCATTCAGGCAAGGCTCTGTCCAAACCTTCGTTACCTTTTCGACATTCAACGAAAACGCTCAACTGTTTTGGAGATTCATTGAACTCGACCTCCAGTTTCAGAGTCAGTGGTATCTAATAATATTTCGATCTGTTAACCTGTGACGCGATGCGTACTGTGATAGCTACAAACAGATTTAAAATAATTAAAATAACCCAAACAGAATTATAATTATTAGAAAAGCCAAAGTTGAGTTGACGCAAACTTTTGGCGAAAACCAACGGCTGTCTAACTGTTTTGGTGACAAAGAACCCGAATCTAGCCGAGCAGACAGCGTCAAATGATGCAGCAGAGTGCTTSTTTTTTTAATTACAGAGCGCGMMTCTGATTSACTGTGGSGTGGCCCATCCCGTGAACCCGTCAATCACGCCCGTCGAAACGAAAACAATTGAATTCTCATTGCATTCTCTTCCCTTGAARTCAAGACATCAGTAATTTGCTGTTCATTTTCASAACCAGCGGATATACAGACTTATGTCGGTTGCGTTTTCCCATAGATTTGCAAGTTTGTAGTGYTATTTGTTTTYGTTTATCGCTGATTTCCCTCGATRCTGTGAGCYCGGAGATTGAACGTATAATATATTTCTTATTACTGTGTGCGTTTGCTTGTTTTTGTCAGATCAGCTTATATAATCATGAGGCTGAGCTGCAATGGCTGCCGAGTSCTTCGAAAGGGCTGCAGCGAATCCTGTGTTCTCAGGCCCTGCCTCCAGTGGATAAGGAACCCAGAGTCTCAGGCGAACGCTACCGCTTTCTTAGCCAAGTTCTATGGGCGCACGGGGCTGACGAATCTGATATGCAACGGCCCCGAGCATTTGAGGCCTGGTAATAATCATCTAAACTGGGGATGGGATGGGGATTGATATGCACATAAAAGTTGCAAAGTTAAACTTACATATTTCTGATTGTTACATATTTAAAGATATAATATTTGCAGTTAGAGAACCTAGGAGGTCTTACTGCCTAGGGTTTGAGATATTCCCATTTACGGACCCTTGTACATGGACTAGACCATATTCATTTCACTCACTTACATAAAATTTTCTGAAAGCAAAAGAGATTCAAGAGTTTGTTAAACAAATTGAAGCGACATACACAAACTATATCGTATTTCTGCTCTTATATAGAGGAAAGTTTTAATTACTAACAGTATCTGCCGTAAAATAGTAAGTAGCGATAGATTTCTAAATCTGCTAATATTAGTCTTAGTTGAATAGCTATCCACTCCAACATTCTCCGTTAATCCTAACAGAGATTTGATTTTTAAAGCCCTAGGCTCTATCAAAGTTATCCTCACAGTTTGAAAACCCTATCAAAGGTTTATCGAAGATATCAGATAATTAGTCATTAATAGGGCAATACTGGTAGTTCAATCACATCAGCAAGAATTAGCTGCCTACTATAATATTTGGGCTGTACATGAAGAACTGGTTTTCACGCAGTATGCAGGATGATGTTCCGGTTGTCATAATAGTTCTATTCCATGGTGTTGTCCGTGCGGTAATAACAACTCCACGGCATTCTCCCTGTATGGATGAAAGAACAATAGAAAATTGCTTTTTGCATGACTATTAATATCGAATCCGGCATGTAAACATCACTAGAAGTGGACTTCCGGTTATCACAATCTTTGGACTTCCTACTATCAGAATTTATAGCCAAATCTATCTTTCTATAACCAGCTAAAGGAACCTATTCCAGTAAGCCTTTTGCACGACTGTGAAAATGGACCAGAATCAAGCATGTAAACATCACTAGAACTGGACGTCCTATTATCATAATCTCGAGCCCAATCCATGTCTGCGTAACCAGGGAAAAAACCTACCCCGCAAGAGCAAACCTTAAGCTAGCACGTAGCCTTCATATAGGTCAACAATGTAGGTTGCCTTCAACGTGATTCACGAGGCTGTTTCATGCATTTTGAGACAAGGCTAACGACAAAACCAATATGAAGTATACTATATTTTCAAGTAAATGGCAGTATCCAGTAGTTGTAGCATCTACATACGAAGTACAATTTGTAGTTAAACTTGACACCCGATTTAAAAAAGCTGTTGTTAAATAATCACGATCTTCGAGATGAATTTTATCCTGGGACGAGAGAGTACAAATAAAAATATACTATTTTCAGATTATCAAGCTTGAATAACAAGATTAAAGTTTAAGAAACTGAACTCTATCTTCCAAAAAACAATGTTGAAACTCATACTTCAGTGGCCATTCTTGGACCACACTAATATTATCGACATATAAGATCAGAAGAACAATACCTTTAACAATGTGTTCAGAGTACAATTTATTATATCAGTGAATATAGATAATCTTACTCTGTAAATATTTGGTCATACCATGTTCAAAAGGTTGCTTAAGTCGATAAAGTGATCTTGTCAGCTAAACCTAAGAAGCTTAAGCCCATCATCTCAAAAACGCTCTTGAAACTTATACTTCACTAGACATTCTTGGACCACACGACATATAAAATTAGAAGAACAATACCTTGAACAACGTGGTCAGCGTAAAAGTTATTATATCACCCAATATAGATAATCTCACTCTGTAAATATTTGGTCAACCATGTTCAAAGTGTTACTTAAGCCGATAACATGTTTTGACAGACTACGAACAAGTAGGAATTCTCATCGGTCTAAATCAAAGGTGGTTGTTGCATGCAAATTTTTTCATGTCAGTCTCTATTAAGAAAGGCACATTTCCAAATGCCATCTGTCTTTTTATTAGTATAAGCAATACACAAAGCTCTTCTTCTGTCAATGACCTTCCAACTAATCTTGCCTTAATAACTTTGATGCCATTTTTATCACAACGCGGCGACCATGTATAATCTATAAAACCTTAAAAAGAAATTAGTAACAAGGAGAACGAAAATGCCATTTCATGCCATGTGAGTCAATCCCCTGTCGGGTGGGAGTCCATAAAAAAAAAAATTAGTAATAAAGGGAAACAAAACTCAATTTCAATTTCATGCCATGTGAGTCACTCTACTGTTTGGTGGAACTCTGTTCGAGCAGTTGCTGGCCCTCTCACAGGAGGTATAATAGTGGGTAACAAACAAATTATGATTAATTTAGGGTTATTAGCTTGGGTGGTTGGGTAGCATGTTTGTTTTCTTTTCCACACTGGTTCAATTCTTACAAAATTGATTTTGGTCTTTTGTGATAAGGCTAAAAAAGTAGATGGACGTTCCACCCCAATTATCTTGACTCTTGCTAAATCATAAATTTCTTGCTAGGTGATAGTTGTTGATACTAATCTAGGAGTTATAGTGACAGCCAACAAAATTTGAACCTACATAATCCCAAACAAATCATTATCTCTAACATAACTATCACGCTGCTGGTGGTTATACTTATGTTGTATCTTTTTTAAAAAAAATTCAATCTTTTACAAACAAATCATGATCTTTACCATAACTATGAGGCTGGTTGTGGTTATATTTCTGTTGTCTCTTTTTAAAATAATTTTCAATCTCTTGGTAATATCTTTGTTCAGACTGATATTTCGTTCGGGTTCTCATTTCTTTTTTTCTTTAAATATTGTCAATCTCCTTGCACCATCCTTTCCGAAGGAAATTTCTCTTTCAATAATCACAAGGTTCAGGCTTCTTCTGGGATTTTCCCCTTTTCCCTATGCTAAACGAATTAAGAGATTTGAAATAGGCCCTAAGATCCTTTATTTATTTTTGTAAAACTTACATATGATTGTTTCTTTTATCCTAACTTGCACACGTTTCATCCTAAGGAAGGAGGTCCTTTTGTTTTTATTTTTAATTTACATATGATTGTTTCTTTTACCCTAACTTTCACACGCCTCATCCTAAGGAAGGATCATCATCCAAATTGCAGGAAGCATATGTTTGGTGGAATGTAACAGTAACAGAAGAAGACATGATTCCAAAACATAAAAGAAAGAAGCACTTTTCTAGGTTACATATGTTTGTGTTTTGGATCCTAACTTTCACATCATCCTAAATTGCAGTAAGCATACATTTGGTGGAATGGAACGATAACAGAAGAGGACATGATACCACAATTTAGAAGAAGACGAACTTTGCAAGATTATAAATATTCATAATTTCTAAACTTCTTCATGTCTGCTCACAAATATACCGAAAAGGAAAAAAAAGGGTGGTAGTTTATGTAAAAAGAAAGTAAAGGTGGTAGTTTGTGTAATGTTTTTACAGAAAAATGCGTCTTGATGTGCTAAGCAATAAAAAAATCTGTTCCCAAACGAATTCGAAGGCAAATCGACCTCAAGATTAAAAGTAGCCAGATGCACAAGTAAATAAAAAAGAAGAGATGAAGACGAAGGCCATTTCTATGACCTCTAGGTTACAGCCCCGAGCATCCCAACTGTGAAGTGGGCCTTGTATATTAGCACATCCCATGAACTATTTGGAATAGATTATCTTACAGGAAAACACCAGAGGAAATAGGGGCTGTAAAAATCACCTCCTGTTTAGATTTACAGTTCCTTTATTTTAAATGTAAAGAGAAGAGACAGATTGCATCTATGTTATCTGTAACTTAAGGTTGAGGTATCATCTTGAAAGAAACCAATTACTCATAAGAAACCTCCTTTTTAGATTTACAGTTCCTTTAATTAAATGCAAAGAGAAGAGACAGATTGCATCTATGTTATTAGTAAATGAAGGTTGAGGTATCATTTTTGGAAGAAACCAATTACTCATATTTTTGGTTCATTTTTTTGGTGAGTAGTCCGTTTCTTGAGAAACAATTTTCTTTACTTGTTATTTGGGTATTGGTGTTTCTGGAATGAAAGATAGGTTATGTTTATAATAGTATTGGTGTTTCTGGATTGAAAGATAGGTTATGTTGGAGAAACAATATCTATGAAAAAGTGAACAAAAAAATTTAGAATTTTTTTTATTTTTTCATTTCTTATGTTGTAATTATTTTTTATTTATATTTTTAAATTTTGTGTTTTTATTTTTTGAAAATTTAATTGTGTTTATTTATATTTTTAAATTTTATTGTTTTCATCTTTTCGAAAATTTAATTATGTTTTGTTGATATTTTTATTCCCATAATAAAATTAATAATAACATTTTTATAACTTTATTTTTATAATAATTTTTTTTAATAATCATTCTAATTACTTCTAGAGAGCTTAATTTCTCCAAAATGAACTGAGCACTTTTCTATCCATTATAAAAGAGACGGACAGATTACTATGTTATGGAACCAAGAGTATGAAAACTATTATTTCTCTTGAGTAATTATGTCGAAAGGCTTATTACGCCGAAAGGTGTATATCTATTGACAATGGGCAGATTTAATAGGGGTTTAGTGCTTAATAAGTTTTCTATGGACAGGATTAAATATGGCTGGAATATTCTTAGTAGTCACACAATATAAATGGCTGTGATTTCAATCATTAACTTCCTAGCTATTATAAAGACCTCAGTTTATGTGTTTACTTTTTTACATTTACCTAATCATATTTAAAAATTACTTTGATAGCTCACTGATTGCCACATAAGTGATTAACAGAAATTAAAATATTAACACCAGATAAATGAAGCCCAACAGTTTATTTGTTAATAAATAATAAAATTTAATATATTTTTTTAAAGATTCATTTCATCTTCTCAACCTTTCGGCGTTCACCAGCAGCTATTTTGCTGTTGTGCTAGTATTTATTAGAGATGGCACAATTAATTACCTTTTAATCTAAAATTTTAATTTATGGCTAACAATTGAAGATGCTGGCATATTCTTAGTAGTCCTCCCAAATAAATGAATGTGATTTGCTCTTCATAACTTCCTTCTATTTTTGAATGCATCAGTTAACTTGTTTACTTTTAAACATTTATATAATCATATTAAGAAATTACTATATCACCATATGATTGCTATGTTTAACTGATTAACCTTTGAAATTACCACATTTGAAATTAACTTTTAGATTTCCTCAACTCTATGTGTTTTTCAGCTATAAGAAAACTTTGACATCCCCTTTAAACGTTCACCAGCCACTTTGCGGCTATGCGGCTGTGCTAGTTATTTCTCATACAAGCCAAAAAAAAAAAAAAAAAAAAA
>ML789619.1:486969-523776 GCA_009831015.1 Picea engelmannii | reverse complement strand
TTTCAGTGATCATAAGTATTGTATATAGGAAATACGAATAAACTGTAATGGAACGACAATAGCAGTAGTTGCTGGACCTTGATATGGAGTGTGGAGTTTATACAAAGGAGTGATATACGATATCTAGAAAATTTGTATATGTGCATACAAGAAATCTCATGCTAAGCTGCCCCTGAATATGCACCTTGTAAATTATTACATTTCTAACGAAGGTAATAGGATGTAGCTGTATTTATATTTTGATTTTGAGACTCTATACAGGGGGTTCAGGTTTAAATATCTTAGCCTAAAATTACCACATTTCAGAAGTTGGTTGCCATATCACTTGATCTCTCGAAAGCGTATCGTACACTTCAATATTCTACATGCTTTTTTTTTCACCAGTAAGTTGGGTAGTCGACATACGCTGGTATGATTATATTGTCTGCATAATTGGTTACAACAGACGTGTGTTCTACAACTTCCACGGCCATAAGTAGAAGTTTATGTTCTTTCACTTTCTCGTTGATCAGACAAAGATTTAAGTCAATGAGATGCTCAATAGCATAGATTATACTAAGTTTTGTTTCTTAGACAGGAGAAATATTTAGAATATGTTTTTGGTGAAATGTTTCATGAATTGTTGGAAACTTTTTTATTGGATTCAGCATTCAGTGAAGTGTGTTGTGATAATGAAGTATAAACAGATTTGTTTTTATCGCACTCAATGTAATTATGTTTAACTTATGGAGATGGTTGGCATGATAGGATCACTTACTAAGGAAGGTTTGTTGGCACGAGGAATGGTTGATAGAAATAACCACGACTCCGCCAAGTTACTAACTAGAATGGGTCTGGGTTAAGAGTAAAAGGTCAACAAAGGAAAGATATTCAAGACAAGAGATAGATATTTATGTTAAGATATAGAGAGAAATTGGCAAGGAGCCTGGCCATGTTTCTGATAAAGGTAGCATTCCAACATACATGTTGGAGTAACCCTCTCTTGAATTAGAGTCAACCAATCTTGTATGCTAGTATGGACCAAGTCTGATTACACGAAGCAATGAAGTTACCTCTACAACTCCAACATATCACAAGTTCACACATTCTTTGACCTATAGGGATGTATTAATAATGGTTTAGAAAAAGTGATATTGATCCCCTAGTGTGCGTTCAAGTTAGGATAAAGAAAGCATTCAATAAGTAATGTTAGCATGACTTTAGAGACAATGTGGACGACTTAGACAATGTGTAAGTGCACATTTGGCTAGAAAGACTTTGCTAGTTTTGAAGGTGCAACATATTTACAATTAGGGGGTAAATTAAATGTCACCATGAGAATCCCATAAAAGGAGTGAGAGTTGGATCTCAAAAAATTCTAGAGAAGATTTTGGTGAGTTTAAAAATGTATTAACTCTTTGAAAATATTATAATTAGGATTGAGCTATTAAGCCAAATAAAAAAATACTCTAATATGTGCTAAGTCTTAGTGTCAAACTACAAACTCTTTATTAATAAAAAAATACTATAATATGTGCTAAGTCTTAGAGTCAAACTACAAACTCTTTATTAATATTTTGGGAAGAAGGTTTAAATCTAAATGTTTGGACTATATAAAAGAATAAAGAATTATATTGAATCTATAAATAGAATGGCAGTTTTTTCTAGTAATTAAAATATATATGCATATGATATGACAATAAGAAGGAAACTTTTAAATCAAATGAAAATCATAGTTTAAATGTTAAGTACCTGAATAGATATACAAATATAATCACCACAAATACTGAATACACAATAGATCCACAAAGAAATATAGAAGAAACCACACTTTATTATTACCAAACCCTTGAGGTAGGGCAAAGGGATCCTCTCCTGTTCACTTGCCTCTTCGAGGGGGCTTCCTCCTAATGAGTTTTAGCTCCAAATACAATACTTCTCTTCATATTCCATTACATTGCTTGAACCCCTTTATATAGTGCTACCATCACCTAAGAACATTTTAGAGGAGGAATCTTCTAGAAGTAGAACCTTCTAAGAAGTTCTCTTACATTTATTTTATCTAACTACCCATTTATTATATCTAACTATCATAGTGGGCCTTATTTAATAATATAGTGGACCTAATCCACCTTACATTGAATGGCCTCCACTATTATCACTATGGGCCCTCTGGCGCCCCCACTACCTCTCTAGCTACCTTACATTCCTCTACGATTATAACTATGGGCCCTCCGCCCCACCCCACTACCTCTCTAGCTACCTAACATTAAAAAACTAATTCCTCAACCCCAAAATTTGTCATCAATTCTCTCAACCCTAGGTTAATTGGAAGGTATGCAGCCCTTAAAAATAAAGTATGAATGAAAATCTATGTCACTCAAACTTTGAACCAAAACACAAGGAGATTATTCTCCCTATGGCGAGGGTATAAGGTTGATACCCTCCACCATAAACTTAAAAATAGGAAAACCCATTTTATCCTTTACTAATAATTGTGTTAGGCAAAGTTGATACTTTCAAGTCATAAAATCCTACATTAAAAAAAGGATCATTATTTTTTTTCTCTTAGTAAATTGTATAAATTATTATCTCTAAACACATGTCCAAAATTTTGAAAAAGGACCACTTTGACTTCATGGATTGATTTTACTATATGGTCACCAATCCTTGTTATAGAAATAATATTTATTTCTAAAATACTATAGATATTCCACTAGAATGGTTTGACATAACAAATATTACAAGTTTATGCAAAGTCTTTGTTATACAATGTTTTACTTAAGCTTCATATGTATATTCTTAGCTTAGCAAAAAAAAACTGAAATACGATAAGATTAAAAAAAAAAAGAAAAACAAAGACAACACCATCCACACAATAAATACAAGATGTTCCTTGCGAAACCCAATATGGGAAATCCTAGTTAATAGGTGAGAACTAGACCTTCCTCTTTTCTTCTCATATATGAAATGCACATACATGTAAAGGTGAATTGACTATGGTGTTATCATTGACATTGAGGTATAAATCACCACTTGAAGGTATTTTACTTCCTCTACTTTTATCCAATGTCCCACTCCCTTGCTCTACTCAACTATGGAATAGAAGTCAATACAATAAGAATGGAACCCCTTCCTTTCCTAGTGAACCAATATTTAACATGTTTTAATAGTCATTTAGTTTAGGGTAAGGGTTGTTACATGACTCAATTCTCAATTAGGGTTAGGATTTTGGACCCTCTAGAATCTTGAAAGTCCATAAGTGAGTATTTGGACATGTGTGAGTAAATGATGCTAACATGACATATACTTAGTACCATGGTGGTCAATAGGATAGGGAATCTTGTGGGAAACATAAATTTATCATGCAAACCCCAGTTAAGGTGATCTTTGCACCATTGGAAATATCTCGATATGGAAAATGGTATGAAGAGGATATGGACTATGTATGGAAGCATTTTACCCAAAACAATCATTTAATGCTTCAAATTGACTCTAAAAGTTTTAGAGTCCAAATCACCAAAACAATATGTTCCCCTTAAATTTGCCATACAATCCATTAGATCCAATTTTTTTTGAGTACCAAAATCAACGAAAATGATATAGTGGTCCATCTTGAATCATACCTTCCAGTTTTGGGAGGATTTTGGTCCCCAAAATATTTTATTGAAAGAGGCGAGGAAAACATCCCTCTACCTTCTTCTTGGAGTACCATTTCGTCTACCAAAAGGATGACCCAATATCTTGTTCACTACCTCTATTTTCCATCTATTTGTGGATGGAAAGTTATATATTTTTTCAACTTGGTGTCCATATTATCCCAAGGTGCAATACAAAAGGCACTAAGAAATTTTGTTTCTCTAAAGTCTTAGATAACTCTCTTTGGTATCCAAAAGGGCACCTGGACCTTTTCAAAGCATATTATCGTTGCATATTTTCCATTGATGTTGTGTTACAAGGAATGAGATTGTGCATCTGATTAAACTTGTCCACTACCACAAATAGATAATCGTGTCCCCTCTTGGTTCTCGTCAAACCACCCATGATATTCATGGAGATTATCTCCTATCATCTAGTAGACATAGGTAAGGGGCATTATAGACCTTGTTTCCTTTTAATGGGTTTGATGACCTATAGAAAAGTATTGAAATTTTAATAAATCGAGCTCTATATTCTTGCATTATGTGTTGAATCACATAATTTTGTAAGTTTCCAATTGTTCTCCCAACACAAAAATTCCCTACATCTATGAAGGAATGAGCCTCTTTTATAAGTTACAATATTTCTCATCTAGTAACACAAATATTATCCAACTTGTTGAGAAACCCTTCCTAAATATGATTGTTAGCGTTCTTATCACCTTCTTCTACAAGAACTTGGCCTTGTAGCTACTAGATTACCTTATTGATGTCCCTATGTTATATGTATTTCTCTTTATATTCATCATGGGTGTAACGATCCATGTTCATAAGAATATCCAAAGCTATTATTTTGGGAGTGTGTGGGATTGAAATCATGTCTGCCAACTTATTAGTACCACCTTGTAACATACCCAGCCACCCACAGGCCAGTATACACTACTTGAATCCCGCTCTCAGACTTATTTTATCTTACAGATACCTTTCAATTTAATAAAGATGCATAAAAGAAAGGAACTAAACGACATGAAAAGAAATAACCAACAAGCATGCATACTCTAAACATATAAAATTCATTGATAAATAAAATACACATCGGAAACAATTCATACACAGGTAAATAATACCATAATAGAGAGCACTTATATTTTATGGAAGAGAACCTCGATTAGCTGCAGACCAAGGAATTTCCACCCAACCATAGACATTGTTGTTCCAAGTCTCAACAACAATGTCACCCCCGAGCTAGGGCTATGAATCCATAAGGACGGTTCCAGATTGTTACTTGGATTCCCAAACCAGTCAGCACTCAAGATCTCACAAGCTTCCTAACACCCACAAAAATACAAGTACCCAGTGTTAGCACTCCAAGAAACTCTTTGGGGTTGTAAGCCAAAGATGCTTGGTAACTTAAGAAAAGATAAATTTGGTATGCTTGGATCAATGGGATAACTCAGTGGCTAATGAGAAGAACAACTTATCATGCATTCGAATAAGACAGTTCTTTTAGAAATCAATGATCAGACAGAGTAATTGAAATAGGGTATGAAGAAAACTAATCTAGATAACCAAGTACATTAGCATGCAGGGTCATACAAGATAGTAAGAGATCCTTTAATTCAAATTCAGGAGCTAAATAAGAAGATGACAGTTCTTAAAAGTTGAGCTAAACTGAATCAAAGAACAGAGTAATGCAACACATGAACAAATCTGACATTGCTAGCAAAAGAAGACTCTAATTCATATCATGATAAGAGTCTAAGTACATGAGCCAAAATGTATCTAGGATTGAACCCTGAGTTCATCATCTATTTTCATCTTTATAGCTTTTACATCACAGTATCTAGATCCTGAATTAATGGATCAGATTTACTAAATACAGAAAGTCAAAACAATATTTACAAAAAATAGGGAAAGATCTTCAAGATGAGGTCAATTCCACATATGATGGTCTTCAGAGGTAGTAGAGTCCTTGTGCAATGCAGACAAGCCCCCCAAGGCTAATTGATGACTCTTCCAAGAGATAGAATTTGAATTTGCTGAGTTGTGCAAAAACCCTAATTTGTTTCCACCAAAATAGGTACCAAAACCAACTTGGATACCTTTTCTAATTCGTATACACCAAAAATGGATCTTGAATCTGACTCTATAATTCAACATCTATTCATTACAAGTGTTTTCAAATGATTCGGATTAGTAAAACCTTGATCTGTGCAAAAATACTCCTTCGCTGCCATATAACAGGTTTTGGTGGTTAAGGGAGAAAAATTTGGGCCTGTTAACCACCAAAAAGATCTGCTTTCGGTGGTTAAGAGAGGCAAAATCTAGGCCTATTAACCATTGAAACCTGTAACTTTCGAAAAATGGATCTGTAGCAAATAAATTTGCATGAGAATCGTAATGACTCAACTTCTATTCCACGAATCCTTGTCCTTCATGAAAAACAAATCGAGAACCTTGATCATTCAACCAAATTTGTTGCCCACACATTCTTTATCTGCAAAATCAAACTCTTCCAAAACTCGACATGCTTGATGAACTGGAAGTTCTGATTTCGGTGAAAGACCTCGATCTCTTCAATAACACCTTCCTCCTGGCATCTCGGTGGATACGTTCGGATCCTGCATGTCTTGCTCACAATCTGGCGACTGTCTATTGTCTTCATTTTCTTACGAGACATATCACACAATCCTAATATGTGTGGATGAAATAGCCATTTACAAACACCACCACTCTCAGCGTATTGATGAACCGTAGTGCATGCTAGGCTGACGCTTTGATTTACATAACTCGTGGCTTAGATGTGGCTCTGTTTGACCTGATGACTTGGCATGTTAAAGACTTTGACCTGCTGCAAAGCTAACGCCTGTTTTATTCCATTTATTCGGGCACATGATGAAATAGTTAGCTTCTTTTCATCTTTGGCACTTTCGGTAGCTAACACAGCTTCAACTTTTGGGTTTTAGCTACCGAAAGCTAAGGCTTTTGGTAGCTAAAGTAGCTTTTCATAGGGACACTTAGCTACTGAAGCCTGTGTTTTAATAAAAATCCCAAACCAAAGCTTTTTGAGACTTTATTATAAACTCCATCTCTTAAAGACAAACCTTAAAAATATTAGAAAGGCATTATTAATGACTACCTATCACCTAAATATACAATATTTACTATGTTATTTGAGGAGATAACACCCAACTCGCTTCTACCCAGCCTGCACAACCCAAGAGAATGAACCCCCACCCTTCTCTGCAACACAGTCCCTCAGGAAGTCCTTCTCCTTCCAGGGCTCCGGTGTAGTTGTTCCAGAGTCTCCATGTTGGGACTCTCAAGACTTGTACTTGTGAGAAAATATAGACATAGGCCAAGCATATCAGGCATGCAAGCCTCAAATCATGGCTGGACTACACCAACGATCTCTACAACCAACAATTCCATGGCTACTCTTCAGCATTTCATCTTCCTTTCCCAAGCCAAGACACGAATGAGGAAATATGAGTGGGTGACATAAATGAATGGAGTGAAGTCTCCATGAGAGGTGCGAAACAATGAAAAATCGTGTGAATGAATGAGTTAGGGAAGATTGAAGTGACCAACAACAATAGAAGAACGAGGAAGGGAGTGAGAGAGAGAATGAACCCCCCCCAACAGGCCACATATGGGTTATGTAATTCATGGGGATCAAGAACCTCTTGGCCTTCCCCCAATAAGCTTACGTAATTGTTTTCCTCCATTAGACAAAATGGGTAGTAAATAAAAATGAAAATAAACACTTAGCCCCTCAATCCTCCTCTCTTGTGGAATCATAGCCCTCTATAACTCTAGTCCTTGTCCCTCTAGTAGCCAACGATATATTTATTATTAATAATGATCAAAACATTACATTTCTTGGGAACATTGGCCTTTTAATAATCGTTTGAGCACTCTGGCCTCTTAGCAGTGTAACGATACATTATTTAATATGGTGGCTCAAAACCCAGTGTGTTACATCCCCTCCCCCTTATTTTGGCACTATCCTTAGTGCATATACAAACATGAATCAAAATTCCAAAATTTATTCAAAACTTTGTGTTGACGGGCGAAATTGACCGTCCGTCAACTGGGAGAGTGGAACCGGTCCGGGGTTGTCTAATAATCCAAGCCATTTGGAATGAACCACCCTGATGGATTTAGCGGCTCCGTTAACTGATCTAAGGTCCTAGGAAACCAAAGAGAAAACAAATCTAAACTAACTAATCTAACTAAAACAAATAAAACAAACTAATAATAACTAATAAATAAAACGAACTAATCTACTATTTACAAACTACTAATTAACCAACTGTCTAACTACTAATTGCAATATAATTTATTCAAAAAATGTATAATATTAACAAAATACAGATTTAAATAAAACCTGGAAAACTCATTTGCAATCTGCCCTAAGACAGAGACATATATTTTTGTTGATTTTTTATAATTTTATGAACAAGAAATAAAACTTACTGAAATTAAACAATCTAATATACTAACTCTAACTATAAATCTAACTAAACTTATATCTAAACTAAACTACTAATAAATACACTAAACAAAAAATTAACAAATTGACCTGGAAACGCTCCAGATTTGTCCTGTGTATGATGACTTTGAAGCTGGTCGGAGGAAGGAAACTCGCATCGGGTAATCCAGAAGCTTCTCGTAAACGATAGCTGCAATTCTCTTTGAGTTGGTTTACAAGACAAACAAGACATAAAAAATCATAACAATTATAAGATTTATAAATCTCTGCAATAAGGGAAACCTGTTATGCAAAAACTTATACTTAATAATTCAACTTATGAAGAAGAGAAATATGTCATTCACAAACTGAATCAAGCAATTGCTATGTTTTTTATATGCTGGAAGAAATCAGATATGCATTATATTAATTAAATTATATCATTTTCAAAATACTAAGATAGCTAAAGTAGTCATTAACCAAATGCAAATTGATACACATAAACATAAAACAAAATATTGATATTATGAAAAGATAAAGCTGTAGCAGAATATCAAATTCTGTCTCAGTCTGTATTAAAATTCCATATCCTTGTTCTCCCATGAATGAGGATGATATTATTACAAAAATAATAGGTATTTATAAGTTTCTCCATAGGGTAAAACCTCCCTGTGGAAGTTAAAACTGTTTTATAAAAATCTGGGAAGGTCTCCCAATGTTCAACTAAACTAGGAAATTAAAAATGCAAGTAAAATATTTCAAATATCCTCTAAATGCTCATCAAATCCAATGCAATTTCGAATTCACCTGCAATAGACAAAAAATAACGAGTTAGAAAGATATTTTATTAACAAAACAATAAAAATCTAATTCTACAGACTTAGCTACATAATCATCTGATTCTGTAGCTAGTCTAAAATAATATACAGAATCAGAATTAAAATCAAATCGAATCTTTGAATGAGGTTTAATTCAATTGACATCCAATAATTACTTGAGAACAAATCAAAATGATTTTATTATTTAACATTAAACAGGATCAAAATTGATTCAACCGAACACAGAGATAGGAATACTTTGTTCTTCTGTTACCATAAAATCGGGTCTTTCATAATCGAACAGTAACAAGACTGTTTCACATCCAATTGAAACCGATAATGAAACATATTGTATGTGATACGATCTAATCCAACACAACCATTTTCCACTTATTACAGCTATAACAACAGGATTCAAATCATTTAATCGAATGCAAAGAAAGAACTACTTTGTTTCAATTATTGTTACAAGTCGGGTAAATGAAATCTTATGTAACAACATCATAATCGTGTCTCAACAAATCGAATGAGATCATTTTGATATTCAATCGAAAACATAACAAATAGAAAACTCTTCGTTATACTTACATCGAACAGGATGATCACGATAACCATGAATGAATTCAAACCATAATCGACACATAACCAAAAACGTGTCAGGAACAATCAAACATGATTTGTCATAGATTTTGATTATTGATTCTTGCACAGTCAACAGATAGGATCGATTAATTTTGATCACAATCATTTTAATCAAACTAATCGTAGCAGAGTTTGACTGATTCATTTCACAAATTTAAAATACAGAGCATCAATTATAATCCGAAATCGATTCATAAAACGAAATTGCCAACTTAGAACAAAAACGAATCGATTTAGCTAAGAATTTTCACCCAATTGTTATGATTCGGATTCATTTCCAATTCGAGCGCGGATGTCATTTGAGCGTATTGTTTTTGTCAAAGAAACAAGAACAATTAACT
This sequence comes from Picea engelmannii, assembly GCA_009831015.1. Classification (NCBI taxonomy): domain Eukaryota; kingdom Viridiplantae; phylum Streptophyta; class Pinopsida; order Pinales; family Pinaceae; genus Picea; species Picea engelmannii. The sequence goes on along the minus strand of ML789619.1, from coordinate 513,884 downwards.
TGGAATCAATCAAATATAGAACAGCATTGTAACAGGTATCCTCCCGAAACATTTACTAGTTATAGCATACCAATGATAATGAAATCGAATCTGAACGAAATCATAACAATCAAACTCAATCAAACTGTTTATCAACTATAGCACACGGTTTATCAACTATAGCACATGGATCATAACCAAATCCAATCTGAGCATGATACAAACCAAATCATTCGAAGTCAAACTATTAATTTTGTCACCTTAACAAGATAAGCTAATCAATCAAATTCAAGCAAAGATCACTCAAATCCAATCAAAATCTATTGATTGCTAAAGGGGGAATAACCATATCATATATTGAATCAAAATTTGTTTTATTCAAAGCCAATCCATATATAGAATGCATGCAATGTAACAGAGCCATTCAATGATGTGAACAGAGTTGTTTGAAACTAAAACCAAATCGTTATATAAGCCTAGATTATTTACAAAAACAAATGATACCATAACATACCTGTGTAGCAATGAGGCTGTTCAATTATGCCAGCTTAGAGTTTACAACAGCCATGGCTGATTCCACATTTTTAAACAAGATGGATCCGATCGTCTTTTGTTTCTTATCTGTCGCTTGTAGCTTGGCCTTTTGACTGGTCAGGGCTGCAATCTGGTCCTCTAGTGACTGAATATTTGACTGGAGTATTGGGACATCATTATAATATCGCTCCAACCAYGAATTGCATTGATCACATGGTGACACTATAGGTTTAGACAGAGCAGGAGAGGGTTTGGGCAAATGACCGAGGGTTTCACAAGGCAACTTAATGCCTGGGTAGTTAGGGTCGTCCTTTAGGCAGGGGGGTAGTTTTGACACAAAGTCATACGAGGGTTCGACTCACAAACCTTGCGAATAAGGGTATTCGCTAGCCAAGAAACGCTCTACTTCTGAATCGGAGTCCTCACTCAACATGATAGGGTTAAGCTCGACAGGGGGTTTTGGCTTGTTCCTTGCCATCCATGAAATCAAACATGCATTATTTTTCCCTTTGGCAATTGCAGTGAGGTTTGCCTTGGGATTTTTGCCCATAGGCTCAACAGTCTCAACACTCTTAGACACAGTGTGGGGTAACTCGATAGGAGGGTCGGCCGAGGTTTTAGGCAAAAGGACCTGATAGGGTACTGGGGGTACAACTTTGACCTCACTCACCATAGGTTTGTCAACCTGTGTAGGGTTCGAATGCTCGAAACCATTCCAAGCAACGAAATTGCTCCAACAATCCCCGTGCAGACTCAAATGACAGACAACAATAAGCTTCACCAGCCCATAATGAAAAAGGCTACTATCAGCCTGGTTTCTTTTGTACTTCTTCGACATTTTAAACAGGATTCGATGCAAATAATAGGGCATATTGAGAGAGTATCCCATAAAAACCATAAGAAAACGCAGGTGGTGGAAGCACACCAGCCCGTAGCGACCTTCGCAGGTCACAAACTGCTTGATTATCATCAATAAATCATGCCAACGTTGTTTGAGCATAGTTATGGGCATACCTCTATCACAGGAGGTGATTTTGCGTCACTGGAAGAGCAGTGTCCATGGGACTTCCTCGACTTTGCAATTCTTGGACCATCGTTGTCCAGTGGTGGGCAAACCCGTAGCAAGACTGATAAACTATTCATCAATTTCCAATTGTATATCGCCGACCTTGGCTCGACATCCATCGAAGGTCATGGCAAACTGTCAAGCCACGCAAAGGTTAAAACCCTCGAAATGTTCCACAAAGGTAAGCCACCCATTGTCTGCTAAATCTTGGCGGGCATTATCAAACATTAATAGAGCGTGGCTCCCATTGGGTTCAACTCGGATGACTGGTGCCATGAATCGAACACATGGTAAGGAAAGGGTTTGAATTTACCAACACCCACAGTAACAGAGCTACCCGAACCAAGAGCAATGAACGAGAAAAAGGGGTAAGCATTAATGCAAGCATGCAAAGGTGGTGGAGTTATTCACTTCCATGCATAACATTCATTATCCAAGTACAACCGCCACATTTCATAGCTGTTCATTCCAAAATAATAGTTCAACCATCAACTTATGTGTACAACCAATCAAATCTAATGTGGATATCAATACGCGCCAACACTATGCCATAGTGTTCAAAACATTCGACGTATAGATCATACCAAAATCATTATCCGCCAATGTATATAATCAAAAGTTTAATCAAAGTGCCAAAACGAATTCATATAGTTGACAAGCCAATAAGTCAGGAAAATATTATCATAAGGATTAGATCATATATATAAAAACAAAAATAAATCATAACCCATATGCAATTCATAGAATCAATGATTAGGCAAGTCATAAAAAGGATAAATCCATATGCTCAATGCCTCATAAACTTAATAAAATCAAGTTATGCAATCAATATAAAAATGTCCAATGAGCATAGTTCAAAACTCCTTTCAACCACATAACGATAAACAAAAGGTAAGTGCAGTAGAAATATCGATAAAAAGATCATGACAGTTCAGATAGTGATCGAAATGTGACTTTGAAAGGAAAAGTTTTCACGCTTACAGTCGTGAAAACTTAATGAAGACAAATTTGCAAATGTCGCAATAAATGAAAATGTCGTCTATAAAAAATGTGACGAAAAACTTGATGTTCGCAAGACATAGGTGTAGGCAGCTTATAGGATCATAAAAAAATTGATTTGGCTGCCAACAATGGCGACACACTGGTAGAAGCAGTTATCTCTGTCGAAAGAAACAAATTCAGATTAGGAAATCAAAGAAAATTTCAACTCAAAAATAAAAATCAGAAAATCGTACTAACATCATTATCAATCATTTTTTTCCAGCAGTGTTTTAAAAGATGAAAACCAATAACAGTCTTAAGGTCAGCAAGTCATGGTATTAAAGATAAAATCTTCAATATTGTTGGCATAGCCACTGCTGCCAGCAGGCATCCATAGCCTCGACAGGGTTGCCATTTAACCCACTCTGACATCTGTATCCTGTCAAGAAGTTCTAGATCAGAATAAAGGACATTAAAGAGGTTTCTTATATTTTTTACAAATTTTCATGTACCCGACATTGCTTCGCTGCCAACAGGCCTATTCAGTACCCCGACAAAGTTGTCTTGGTGCCATGCTTGCATTTACCCGCTGCCAGCAGACCTGTTCAGTATCTCGGTGGGTTTACAAGCACTTCCCATAGCTCTTATTAATAATTTTATTTTGTTTTTCTTTTATATAGCTGAGCGGGGTGACGCTGAAAATCTTAATATCTTAACATATTTTTTTCAGACCTTATCAAATTTTTTTTTAGCACTGTCCTTTATTTAGCTCCAGAGATGTTTTACCAAACAACTTCCTAAAACAGGGAGACATCTTTTGAGTCATTCCTTTACGGAATCGGGACAGCGTAAAAAGATAATAGATGATCATGACAAACTTCAGTCGAAAACTGAAATCAATAAACTTCTTTCAAACAACAAGATTTTCCAACATAGACATCAATTTCAAAGATATACCATTGATGTTTGTACAAATTTTAAGAAGTTATTTCAGCGAAGAAATTTTTTCTATCGTCTTTTTCTGAATGGCTCGGTGTACAGGTATGTATATGTCCAAAAACACAAACTGATCAATCAAATCAAAATCAAAATCAAAAAGCAAACGAAATGACAAACAAAAATGAAAAATATATACATAATATACAAGGGTAGTTATCAAGCAAAGTATCTCTTCAGGGCTTGGCCATTCATCGGGTAGGTGTCAAGCTGCCCTTCAAGATTTTGCAATCAAAAGGAACTAGGACCCAACTTTTCAGCAATAAAAAATGGTCCAAGCCATAAGTTTTGAAATTTAGTGTGCTCACCCTTTCCTTCGTGTGGTTTGTCCCACTTTAAAACGAGATCACCTACCTCAAAATTCCTATCAGAAGCAGAATTAGAATCGAACTAGCTTTTAATCAATTGTTGATGTTGATCTAACTTACGCTTAGCTTGGGCTCTTACTTCTTCCAACTTCATCAAAGCGTTAATTTGGCTTTCTAAAGGGGGACAATCTTCTTCTTGGACCTTTTGTGACAACTGAAGCGAAGGAAGAAAAATGTGAGGTGGCAGAATTGCTTCTCTACCATAAACGAGAAAAAAGGGGGAGTTACCTATAGCGGCTTTGGGCATTACCCTATCAGCCCACAGTGCATTCAGCAATGCATTGTGCCAATTCTTGTGATTTTCAGCCACGGTTCTCTTGATAATTTTAATCAAGTTCTTGTTAGTTGATTATGCTAAGTCGTTGCCCTGGGGGTAGTAACTAGAAGAATACTTCATCTTTATTCCTTTCTCCAAAGAAAACTCACTCATCTCAAGAGAAGAAAAGTATGAAGCATTATCAAAGACTAGACAATCAGGGATGCCGAAACGAGTGATAATATTCGAGTTTAGAAAAGCGATTACCTGACTAGTGTTAACAGTTCTTAGTGCAACAGCTTCAGACCATCGTGTAAAGTAGTCTGTGGCTGTCACAATATACTTGTGCTATTGCGAGGATGGAGGGTTAACAAGACCTATGATATCAAGGCCCCATTGCTGGAAAGAAGAATCTACTAAGACGGGTTGCAAGGGAAAGGCTGGCTTTTGTAACCGCCCTGATGCTTTCTGACAAGTGATACATTTGCGACACAAGGCATGGGCGTCCCTAAAAAGTGTGGGCCAGTAATAACTGGCTCTTAAAACCTTATGAGCAGTGGTGTCACCACTGAAGTGACCACCAGCTTCTCCTGCATGTAACTCAAGCAAGACTCTTTCTGCTTCGTCTTTCTCGAGACAGCGTATCAGTACGCCGTCAAAATTCTGACGAAACAATATACTGTTAATTAGATGAAAGGAGGCGGACTTTAGTCTCAACGCTCTTCTTTTGGCGGGGTTGAGGTGACAGGGTGCTGACCCATGTTCAAGACAGAATCTAATATCATTGTACTAGGGACTAACGACGTTTTGTATGCAACAGATCAAACTTTGATCACTTTGTCCTAGGTTTGACGTATCACTATCTTCTTGCTGTCCTGTTTCCGAATCAACAACCAACTTACACAATCCTTGGCCTCTCACGATCTGAGCTGCGGTAATTTCTAAGTCATACTCCTGCAAGGAGGTGACCCAGTTAGCTCTTTTCTCTCCTAATTCCTTTTGCACTAACAAGTTCCTTACTGTAGGGTAGGGAACAATGACTTTCATCATTGACTTCAAAAGATAAGACCGGAAATGATTAACTTCTTTGAAAACAGCGTAGGCTTGTTGATCGACTGTTGGGTAATTAAGTTCAGCACCTTTGAAAGAAGAGCTCATAAAGGCGATGGGTACCTCGTTGTTGTCAGAATTCTTCTGAGTTAGGCCTGCGGCATAGGAACGGTTAGAGGAAAAAGTATAGAGTGTGAAATCTTGAGAGAAGTCAGGGCTCATGAGAGACGGAACATCTATTATGGCCTTCTTTATGGTGTTAAAAGCTTGGTTTTCTGTGGGTCCCCAGTGATATTGGGTGTCTTTCTTAATCAGGTTTTGTAGAGGCCTGACCATTTCGGAGAAGCTGGGGACAAATCTTCTCATGAAATTAATCTGGCCTAGGAAAGACTACATGGATTTATTGGATGTAGGAGGGGGAAGTTTAGCGATGACTTGAGTCCTCTTGGGGTCAATAATCATCCCATCACTAGACACAATGAATACTAGTAATTTACCTTGTTCTACTGCAAAGATGGGATTTTTGGGGTTCAAGGAGATACCGTATTTACGACATCGTAGCAGAACGACTTGTAAGTGAGCTAGATGATCGTCTTTGTTTTTAGAATAAACGATCACATCATCTATGTAAACTACGATGGAGTGATTGATTAATCCTCGAAAAGCAATATCCATTGCTCTCTGAAAGGTAGCACCAGCATTAATCAATCCAAAGGGCATTTTGTGATAAGCATAAGTGCCCCACGGGGTACAGAAGGTAGTTTTGAGTTGGTCTGGTGGAGACATCAGGACTTGGTTGTATCCAGAGAAACCATCCAATAAAGATAGCCTCTCGGAACTAGATACCTGTTGCAGGATCTGTTCCATGGGTGGCACAGGATAATTATCTTTGTCAGATGCTCTATTGAGGTTTCGAAAATCGAGCAAAGTTGAATTTCCCCGTTTTTCTTCCGATCTAGGACAAGGTTGGACACCCATTGAGTGTGTCTAATAGGAAAGATTATTTTAGCACTTAGGAGTTTATTCAATTGTTTTTGAACGGTCGGTTCTAGTTTAGGATGCATCTTCCTCAGTTTCTGTTGGAAGGGTAAGGTTTCGGGTTTCGTCGGGATGACATGTTGTATGATATTAGGGTCGAACGTTTTGAGATCATCATACGTCCATGCAAAGACATCCTTAAATTCTTTAAATAATTTAATAAAAGCAGCTTTTTCTTATTTAGAACATCCCAAGCCTAGATTGATATACTGAGGATTTTCACTAGTTCCTAAATTAACTTTTTCATAAGATAACGAGGAACTATTGGTTTTACAATTGACCGTCTTTTTAAATTTATCTTCAAAATCATAAAACTTCTCTAATCTAATTACAGATTTTGGGATCGAGTTTACCATATCCGATAGAGCTTCAGGAGATTTTGGATCAGGCATTACCGTGAAATCGCGCAAATTGTCATCGTGTGTGTGATCGTCTATCATCGCACCTTGGAAGGTTTCTTCCATGTGCAGAAAGTTGATAATCTGTTGATCATCGTCAAATACTCTCCAGTTGGTGACGTTATCGGGAATGGATGGCCAAAACAACAACTCAACTAAGAATGCATCTGGGGACAAGCCTTGTGCAGGAAGAAGTTTAGAAGCTACATTAGCTAATAAATCTGCTTCAGAGTTATTCAATCTAGGAATGGAATTTATATTAAAAGCAGAAAATTTACTCATTAAATTCCATACCTCAGACTGGTAGCTTTTGAGATGTGGAGAAAGACAATGGATAGAATATCTTACCTGTCTAACCACTATTTCAGATTCGCCAAAAACGGTTAAATTTTGAATGTTCATGTCCAAAGCTTTTCTGAGACCTTGCAGTAAAGCCTCATATTCTGCAGTATTGTTAGTACATTCAAATTCCAACCTACATGCTATCAATGTTTTGTTACCTGCCAGATCGATAATGATGCAACCTGCTCCGGCTCCTTCTTTGGACTTTGACCTGTCGAAATACAAAGACCAAATTTGATTTGTATCGGGTTCATGAGATTGATGTGTGGAAGGTGTCGGTTGCACAAATGCTACTATCTCGGACTGTTGTTCCGGATTGGTGATAGGTGAAACCTCGGCCATGAAGTTGCCGAAGAAGGTGTCCATCCCTTGTACTTTAGGTGAATTAGCAGGGGGTGTGTATGGTTCATTAGGATCATTTAAATCAGTGACCGTGAACTTGAGGTAGCGCTCACGGTTTACTCTGATTTTATTAGGCTTGTCGTTCTCTGGAAGCCATAAGTGAGACCAATCTGTCACGAAATAACCATGTAATTGCTCTGACTAGTCCCTGCTTAAAAACATGCCATACACTTCCGGAATATCCACAACGATTATATCAATAACTTGATGAACCTTTCGGTTAGATGATAATCTAATCAACACATTTTTTAGTTCGCCTATAACATTGACATTTGTTCGATCAAGTTGTATAATTTTTAAAGTAGATGGTTCCACTTAAGAGTTTATCTTTTGGCAAACAGACCATGGCATCACATTGGATGACACCCCTGAGTCAACCATACAATTATGCATGTTTCTATAAAAAATCTCGAAAGTTAAAAGAAAAGGAGGTACATTCTTACGAGTACTAAGAGTAGTAGCTTGTGTCTTCTTACTCGCAATTTCTAATAATATTTTATCCAAATTATTTACATTATCTACATTATTTACATTAGTCACGGGGACTACAGGAAGACTTCCTTTATCTTGAGGATAAGGATTGTTTTTAGTGAGAGTCTTCTGGGGAACTTTTCTTTGCACAACCTTCTTACCATTAGAATTACCATTCTTACCATTTTCTGAAATATTTTGCAACATTTTTTGTAACAAAAATGGAAACTTTAACAACTCATAAATAGAAATGTTAGCCCTTAATTTTTTAAGATCTTCAACAACATCATAATCTAATTTAGGGTTCACATTACTCTGTTTCGGCTCAACTGATTTAGATGGATTTGGAGGTGAAGTTGTAGTGTTCTTTGTAGAAGGTTTATTTGTTGTCTTACTCCTAGTGTTATAAGGGTGAACAGTCTCGAAGTTGGCTTGAAAGATGCTATCTGAGAAGTGTCCAAAAATGTTTGGAGAAGACTCTTCTTCTTGGACTGTCTCTGGTTCAACTACCTCCTCAGGAATCTCAGGAGGCATCAAGTTGTCTTGGGCTTCTAGAATTGTTTGAAGAGCACATTGAAAACTTTCTAGATTAAGGCCTTCGTTGGTTGGGTTAGGTCGATTGGTGGGAAAGGGCTTTCGGAAAGGAGGTTTGTAGGGTCCTTTACTTGCGGAAGCTTCTTCAGTCGACCTTTTCAAGTCTATAACTTGATTAGACAGTTTTTGAACAACTTTAGTTAGGTTTTCCAAATCAAAGTTTTCAGGTTGTGTTTTACTTTGAGTGGGTCTGGGGAGGATTTCTATCTTCTTTTTGGAAGAAGAAACAGTTTCAGTTTCATTTCTAGAAGAGTCCTTAAGACTGAGTATGTCTTTTTCAATCTGGCTGGCCTCCTTGAAGGCCTCTGACAACGTAGCTTTCTTAGATCGTTTAACCCAAATAGCTATACTTTGATGCAAAGCTTTAGTAAAGTAAGCTATTATAAGACTCTCAGAAGGCATAGAATCTGTAGGGATTCTATTTTTGAGAGTTAAGAATCTTTGATTAAAATCTTTAACTTTTTCTTTTGGGTTCATTTTTAAGCTTGAAAGATCCATAACTAAAACTTCCGGAGGCTTACCGTCTCTGAACTTTTCCAAAAATCATGACTCAAACTTTTCCCAAGACACGATGATATGGGGTTGTTGGGCAAAGTACCAAGTGGATGCATTACCCTCGAATGTATATGGGAACAACCTACATACAACATCTTCATGTTGAACATTGCGGAGTCTTATGGCTAACATAAAAATTTTGATATGATCTTCAGCTATTTGTTTTGAATCGAGATCAAACTTGGGAAGCCATTTCTCCGGGTGCTTAGGTAAAGGGTGCTAGGCTCCAGGTACAGCTACAGCATCCTGGTCCAACCAGGTTCTAGCAGGGTTGTTATGATTTGCCATCGGAGTAGTGGGTGTGGAAGGCTGAGAAGGTGAATTGCCTTCATCAGAAGAGGAACCTCCTCCAGAAGAGGAAGGAGATGAGGGAGGTGGTGAAGGAGGTATCCCAGATCCTCCTGCGGCAGGATTTGTGATTGGATCTGTAGGATTCACAGTGAGGTTAGTGTCACCTAATTGTTCTCTGATATTAGAGAAGTCCAAAGGTTGACCCCATGGACGGTTTGGTTGCCTCAAACTAGCTAAGGCACTATGTGTTTTAATGAGAGCTTGGCGAAAAATTTCTTGGATATCACCACCTGTAGGATTAGGGGTTGTTGGCTCAACTGTGATCTGCAGATCTTCGGTTGAAGTAGTTGTTGTTTGAAGGGGAATATTATCGTGTGAACGGCTTCTAGTCACTATAGGTGAGCGATTAGGGGGGGGGAGGAGTCTTGCGACCGCCTCGTGCCATTAATTAAGTTCAGGCCCTCCTTCTAGCGCCATTTGTTGACGGGCGAAACTGACCGTCCGTCAACTGGGAGAGTGGAACCGGTCCGGGGTTGTCTAATAATCCAAGCCATTTGGAATGAACCACCCTGACGGGTTTAGCGGCTCTGTTAGCCGATCTAAGGTCCTAGGAAACCAAAGAGAAAACAAATCTAAACTTACTAATCTAACTAAAACAAATAAGACAAACTAATACTAACTAATAAATAAAACGAACTAATCTACTATTTACAAGCTACTAATTAACCAACTGTCTAACTACTAATTGCAATATAACTTATTCACAAAATGTACAATATTAACAAAATATAGATTTAAATAAAACCTGGAAAACTCATTTGCAATCTGCCTTAAGACAGACACATATATTTTTGTTGATTTTTTATGATTTTATGAACAAGAAATAAAACTTATTGAAATTAAACAATCTAATATACTAACTCTAAATAAATCTAACTAAACTTATATCTAAACTAAACTACTAATAAATACACTAAACAAAAAATTAACAAACTGACTTGGAAACGCTCCAGATTTGTCTTGTGTATGATGACTTCGAAGCTGGTCGGAGGAAGGAAACTTTCACCGGGTAATCTAGAAGCTTCTCGTAAACGATAGCTGCAATGCTCTTTGAGTTGGTTTACAGGACAAACAAGACATAAAAATCATAACAATTATAAGATTTATAAATCTCTGCAATAAGGGAAACCTGTTATGCAAAAACTTATACTTAATAATTCAACTTATGAAGAAGAGAAATCCGTCATTCACAAACTAAATCAAGCAATTGCTATGTTTTTTATATGCTGGAAGAAATCAGATATTGATTATATTAATTAAATTATATCATTTGAAAAAGACTAAGATATCTAAAGTAGTCATTAACCAAATGCAAATTGATACACATAAACATAAAACAAAATATTGATATTATGAAAAGCTAAAGCTGTAGCAGAATAACAAATTCTGTCTCAGTCTGTATTAAAATTCCATATCCTTGTTCTCCCACGAATGAGGATGATCTTATTTCAAAAATAATAGGTATTTATAAGTTTCTCCACAGGGTAAAACCTCCCTGTGGAAGTTAAAACTGTTTTACAAAAATCTGGGAAGGTCTCCCAATGTTCAACTAAACTAGGAAATTAAAAATGCAAGTAAAATATTTCAAATATCCTCTAACTGCTCATCAAATATAATGCAATTTCGAATTCACCTGCAATAGACCAAAAATAATGAGTTAGAGAGATATTTTATTAACAAAACAATAAAAATCTAATTCTACAGACTTAGCTACAGAATCATCTGATTCTATAGCTAGTCTAAAATAATATACAGAATCGGAATTAAAATCAAATCGAATCTTTGAATGAGGTTTAATTCAATCGACATCCAATAATTACTTGAGAACGAATCAAAATGATTTTATCATTTAACATTAAATAGGATCAAAATTGATTCAACCGAACACAGAGATAGGAATACTATGTTCTTCTGTTACCATAAAATCAGGTCTTTCATAATCGAACAGTAACAATACTGTTTCACATCCAATTTAAACCGATAATGAAACATATTGTATGTGATACGATCTAATCCAACACAACCATTTTCCACTTATTACAGCTGTAACAACAAGATTCAAATCATTTAATCGAATGCAAAGAAAGAACTACTTTGTTTCGATTATTGTTACAAGTCGGGTAAATGAAATCTTATGTAACAACATCATAATCGTGTCTCAACAAATCGAATGAGATCGTTTTGATATTCAATCGAAAACATAACAAATAGAAAACTCTTCGTTATACTTACATTGAACAGGATGATCACGATAACCATGAACGAATTCAAACCATAACTGACACATAACCAAAAACGTGACAGGAACAATCAAACACGATTTGTCATAGATTTCGATTATTGATTCTTGCACAGTCAACAGACAGGATTGATTAATTTTGATCACAATCGTTTTAATCAAACGAATCGTAACAGAGTTAAACCGATTCATTTCACAAATTTAAAATACAGAGCATCAATTATAATCCGAAATCGATTCATAAAACGAATTTGCCAACTTAGAACAAAAACGAATCGATTTAGCTAAGAATTTTCACCCAATTGTTATGATTCAGATTCATTCCCAATTCGAGCGCGGATGTCATTTGAGCGTATTGTTTTTGTCAAAGAAACATGATCAATTAACTTGGAATCAATCAAATATAGAACAACATCGTAACAGGTATCCTCTCGAAACATTTACCAGTTATAGCATACCAATGATAATGAAATTGAATCCGAACGAAATCGTAACAATCAAACTCAATCAAACCATTTATCAACTATAGCACACGGATCATAACCAAATCCAATCTGAGCATGATACAAACCAAATCATTCAAAGGTAAACTATTAATTTTTTCACCTTAACAAGGTAAGCTAATCAATCAAATTCAAGCAAAGATCACTCAAATCCAATCAAAATCTATTGATTGCTAAACTGGGAATAACCATATCATATATTGAATTGAAATTTGTTTTATTCAAAGCCAGTCCATATATAGAATGCATGCAATGTAACAGAGCCATTCAATGATGTGAATAGAGGTGTTTGAAACTAAAACCAAATCGTTATATAAACCTAGATTATTTACAAAAACAAATGATACCATAACATACCTGTGTAGCGACGAGGCTATTCAATTATGCCATCTTGGAGTTTACAACAGCCGTGGCTGATTCCACATTTTTAAACAAGATGGATCCGATCGTCTTTTGTTTCTTATCTGTCGCTTGTAGCTTGGCCTTTTGACTGGTCAGGGCTGCAATCTGGTCCTCTAGTGACTGAATATTTGACTGGAGTATTGGGACATCATTATAATATCGCTCCAACCACGAATTGCATTGATCACATGGTGACACTATAGGTTTAGACAGAGCAGGAGAGGGTTTGGGCAAATGACCGAGGGTTTCACAAGGCAACTTAATGCCTGGGTAGTTAGGGTCGTCCTTTAGGCAGGGGGGTAGTTTTGACACAAATTCATACGAGGGTTCGACTCACAAACCTTGCGAATAAGGGTATTCGCTAGCCAAGAAACGCTCTACTTCTGAATCGGAGTCCTCACTCAACACGATAGGGTTAAGCTCGACAGGGGGTTTTGGCTTGTTCCTTGCCATCCATGAAATCAAACGTGCATTCTTTTTCCCTTTGGCATTTGTAGTACGGTTCACCTTGAGCTTTTTTCCCATAGGCTTAACAGTCTCAACACTCTTAGACACAGTGTGGGGTAAGTCGATAGGAGGGTCGGCCGAGGGTTTAGGCAGAAGGACCTGATAGGGTACTGGGGGTACAAATTTGACCTCGCTCACCACAGGTTTTTCAACCTGTGTAGGGTTCGAATGCTCAAAACCATTCCGAGCAACGAAATTGCTCCAAGAATCCCTGTGCAGAATCAAATGACAAACAACAATAAGCTTCACCAGCCCATAATGAAAAAGGCTACTATCATCCTGGTTTCTTTTGTACTTCTTCGACATTTTAAACAGGCTTCGATGCAAATAATAGGGCATATTGAGAGAGTATCCCATAAAAACCATAAGCAAACACAGGTGGTGGAAGAACACCAGCCCGTAGCGACCTTCGCAGGTCACAAACTGCTTAATTATCATCAATAAATCATGCCAACATTGTTTGAGCATAGTTACGGGCATACCTCTATCACAGGAGGTGATTTTGTGCAACTGGAAGAGCAGTGTCCATGGGACTTCCTTGACTTTGCAATTCTTGGACCATCATTGTCCAATGGCGGGCAAACCCGTAGCAAGACTGATAAACTGTTCATCAATTTCCAATTGTATATCGCCGACCTTGGCTCGACAGCCATTGAAGGTCATGGAAAACTATCGAGCCACGCAAAGTTTAAAACCCTCAAAACGTTCCACAAAGGTAAGCCACCCATTGTCTGCCAAATCTTGGCGGGCATTATCAAACATTAACAGCGCTTGGCTCCCATTAGGTTCAACTCGGACGATTGGTGCCATGAATCGAACACATGGTAAGGAAAGGGTTGAAAGTTACCAACACCCACAGTAACAAAGCTACCCGAACCAAGAGCAATGAACGAGAAAAAGGGGTAATCATTAATGCAAGCATGCGAAGGTGGTGCAGTTCTTCATTGCCATGCATAACATTCATTATCCAAGTACAACCGCCACATTTCATAGTTGTTCATTCCAAAATAATAGTTCAACCATCAACTTATGTGTACAACCAATCAAATCTTATGTGGATATCAATACACGCTAACACTATGCCATAGTGTTCAAAACATTCGACGTATAGATCATACCAAAATCATTATGCACCAATGTATATAATCAAAAGTTTAATCAAAGTTCCAAAACGAATTCATATAGTTGACAAACCAATAAGTCAGAAAAATATTATCATAAGGATTAGATCATATATATAAAAACAAAAATAAATCATAACCCCTATGCAATTCATAGAATCAATGATTAGGCAAGTCATAAAAAGTATAAATCCATATGCTCAATGCCTCATAAACTTAATAAAATCAAGTTATGCAATCAATATAAAAATGTCCAATGAGCATAGTTCAAAACTCCTTTCAACCACATAACGATAAACAAAAGGTAAGTGCAGTAGAAATATCGATAAAAAGATCATGACAGTTCAGATAGTGATCGAAATGTGACTTTGAAAGGAAAAGTTTTCACGCTTACAGTCGTGAAAACTTAATGAAGACAAATTTTCAAATGTCGCAATAAATGAAAGTGTCGTCTATAAAAAATGCGACGAAAAAATTGATGTTCGCAAGACATAGGTGTAGGCAGCTTATAGGATCATAAAAAAATTGATTTTGATGCCAACACTTTGCAGGTACTTTTCTCGTATGGAATCTTCATGCTCCCAGGTAGCTTACTCAGGACCGTAGCAGGTCCACTAAACTTTTATCAACTTTATAACTCGATTCTGAAGAACTTTGACTTTTCTATCCAATATTCCCACTAGTTGGACCTGAAAGTATCCCTTTGTCTCTACCTGAATCAGATGCCAATCAATAACGTGGTTAGGATCATGTACATATTTCTTTAGCAAAGATACATGAAATACATTATGCACATTCATAGAAACATGAAATGCAAGAATGTATGAAGTTGGCTCTATTCTGTCCAATATCTCAAATGGACCATAGAATCTGGTTGCCAGCTTTGTACAACTATCCAACTTCAAATATATCTTCTTGGGATTTACTTTCAAAATCACATGCTCCCCAACTTTAAATTATCTTGTTGTCCTATTCTTATTTGCATAAAGTTTTTGTCTATCATGAGCTACATTTAAATTCTGCTTAATCTTAACCATCTGATCTTCCATATCCTTGAGTAACTCTGGCCCAAGTACCACTCTATCTGTTGGGTTGTCCCATCTTGCTGGAGTACTACATTTCCTACCATAAAAGGATTCAAATGGGCTCATATTCAATGAATATTGATACCCATTATTATAGTAAAACTCAACCAAGTGCAAGTAATCTTCCCACTTAGATGGTTTATCCATCACATACATTCTCAACATGTCTTTAATTACTCGATTGACCCTCTCTATCCTCCCATCTGACTTCGGATGGTATGTTGTGCTAAAGTTCATATTTGTACCAAATCCTTTAAATAACCCCTTCCATAAATTTGAAGTAAACTTTGTGTCTTTGTCCGAGACAATTTTCATAGGTATCCCATGCAACCTAGCAATTTCCATCATGTAAATTTATACAATATTAGTTGTTGTATGGGTTTTATTCACAGGAACAAAATGAGAAGCCTTTGTCAATTTATCAACCAATACCATGATTGAATCGTGTTGCCTCATTGTCCTGGGAAATTTAGTTATAAAGTCAATGGTTATCACTTCCCATTTCTTCTCTCGAATTGGTAATGGTTGTAGCAAAGCCACTGGGTGTCTATGCTCAAACTTCACTCTCTGACATTCCATACAACTGGCAATGTTATCAACAACATCTTTCTTCATCCCCGGCCACAATAATTGGCTTCTTACTGCTATAATTGTTTTCTAGTAACCGGGATGTCCAACATATGGAACATTATGCATTTCCTTTAATACCAAATTCCCATGTTCTTTTGAACTAGGAACATAAATTCATTTTTATGCATAAGTAATCCATCTTCCTTTATCTCATAATCTTTCATTTTATGTTGTACATCCTCTTACTGCAAGCTTTCCCTTACCTATAGGTAATGTTGATCTGCAACAACAACATCTAAAATTCTTCTCTTCAAGTCTGACTAATGCATACTAACAATTGTAGCATGCATGAGATGTACTCTTTTACTAAGTGCATCAACAACTTTATTTTCTTTTCCTTTGATATGATTGATATCAAATTCATATTCACGTAAAAATTCTAGCCATCTTGATTGCCTGACATTCAAAGTTGGTTGTTTGAAAGGATACTTCAAACCACTGTGGTCTGTTCTTAATTCAAATATCTTCCCTAGATAATGCCTCCACATATTCAATGCGTGAACAATCACAACTAGCTCCAAGTCATGTGTGTCATAGTTCCTCTCATGTTCCTTAAGCTTTCTGGACTCATAACCAATGACATGTCCATTTTGAGTGAGGGATCCACCAATTCCTTCCTTGCATGCATTTGTGCATACCAGAAAACTTTCATTTGGCTCAACAATATTTAACACAGGTGAAATAGTGAGTAAATCCTTCAACAAGTTAGAGTTCTCTTCACATTTAGATGTCCATTCAAATTCCATTCTCTTATTTTCCAAAGAAGTGATGGGATGAACAATCTTAGAGAACCTTTCTATAAACCTTTTGTAGTAACCAGGTAATCCCATAAAAGATATGACTTCTGAAACATTACTGGGCATTGGTCATCCTCTAATGGATTCAATATTTTATGGATCCACTGCTATACCATGTTCTGAAATAATGTGCCCCAAGTAATGGATCTGTTTTTTATAAAAAGAACAATTACTCAGCTTTCCATACAATAGATGTTCCCTCAGCACTTGCAATACCAATATTAGGTGATGTTCATACTCTTCCTTTGACTTAGAATAGATAAGTATGTCATCCAGGAATACTATGACAAAGTTATCCAAATAATCTCTGAATATGTCATTCATTAAGCACATAAAGACAGTTGGTGCATCGGTCAGTCCAAATGGCACCACATAGAATTAATAATTCCCACACCTAGTTCTAAAGGTTGTCTTACAAATGTCTTCTTCCTTTATTCTTACCTGATGGTATCCCGATATCAAGTCTATCTTCGAAAATATCTTTGCTCCTCTTAGTTGATCAAAGAGGTCATCAATTATGGATAAAGGATACTTGATACTTGTTCTTTATAGTAGACTTATTCAACTGTCGAAAGGCAATCCATAGCCTCAAGGTCCCATCCTTATTTTTGACAAAGAGTATGGGCGCTCCCTAAGGTGAAGCACTTGGGTGTATGTACCCTTTCTTCATCAATTCCTCCAACTTTATTTGTAATTATTTTAACTCTGGTGTGATCATTATGTAAGGTGTTTTTGAAACCGAGGTAGCTCCTGGCACTAAATCAATAGAGATATATATTTCCCTTTTTGGTGGAAACCCTGGTGTTTCCTGGAATGCATCCCCAAATTCTTTCAGTGTCATAAAATCTTTAAGACTTTGTCCCTTTTTCTTTTCCATCTCCTCCACATGGGCTGCATACAACCGACACCCGTTTCTGAAACATCTCTTCAATTGTAAGGCTGAAATCTCCCTTATATAGATGGATCTTGGTACACCTTTCATAATGATTTGTTTTTTATGAAGACCCCCCTCTCTCCTCAGGGCTCTATGACCTCCTGGTCAAGGATCCTCAATTCACTAAGTTGAATTGGCTCTTCAGGCCTCTGCTAGATCCTGGATTTAATTCATAAAGGCCCCCTTCGGTTACCCACGTAGGTTTGATTCACTCGCACACACCTTCTCTTGTGCTTCTGGTAACATTGAGTGGTGAGCACTATCTTCTCTTCTAGGCCCTTATTCCTTATGACCACAGGATATAACCTCTTCCTCACCCCTTTCACAACTTCGGGCTTCGTTTGTTTCGAGTGCAACTGACTCTCAACTCCTCAAACTCTGGAGCGACGAAATCACCCGAACATAAATATATGGCCCACGCTTCTCTAACATCCAACAATAGTGATTCACTTTGAGACTCCGTCTTCGGGAGTTTTGAGTGTTCCAAACGCCTTTTCCCCAGAAGTGATTTGTACCTAGAGCTATGGATCGATAACCACATGCTTACCTCAATCAATGGTTAAGATGCATGCTTTGTTCCCACTTCCGATGACTTCCATTCAATGCTCCTCTTCTCTCTTTCTCTCGTAGTGTCAATCCTTTGTAGTAAATCTCCACTCTCCACATGTTCATCTGGTTATCAATAGTTCCTGTTAACTCCGGTCTTCAGGACTTATGACCATCGGGAATTTATTCTTCAATTTCCCCCCAAAGTGTTCTATCACCAAAGTGATAGATATGATGTCATGTGTTCAAACAATTGACGACTAATATTAGCTTCTTACCTTTGGAGAATCCTTCTCTCTTTTTCTCGGAGTGCACACTTTCACATTCCATGATCTGATGACGTGTGTCCTCCTCAGATCGACAACCACGATTTACTTTTATACTTCGAGATTTGAGAGTTTTACACACTCCACTCTCGCTTTTCTTCAAAATGCTCCTGCTCCGGAGTGCAGGATCTGGCGACACCTGTCCCCATAGGATCAATGGCCTAGATATGCTTCAGCTCCTAAAGACATTGGGAGCTCTTTACCCTTTTTCACTCGCTCCTATGGGATGCAAGATCTCCCACCATGTGTCCCCGACTAATGGATGATTGAGATCTTCTTCGCTACTTCAGGATTTAGGGATTTTTGAAGATCGACACTTCAAATCCTTCGAAGTGCCTCTCCTCTGAAGTTAGCGATCTACTTCCATGTGTCCCTCTTGAAATGGATGACTCTGATGGCTTCAAAAATCTGGTCTTCGGGATTTCTCCCAACTCCGCACCTACTTTCTTCTGGAGTGCTTACTTTCCAGACTGCATGATTTGATGCCACGTGCCTCTTGATGATCAACGACCAAGATCTATTTGGACACTTCAGGACTTCGATGACTCTGCAACCACCTCATCTGAAATATCTCATAGTACAATTCCTATGGAGTCCCAAATCTCACTCCACGTGTCCCTTCTAGAACCAATGGCTAGGATGAGCTCTGTGCTTTGGAACTTTGGCAATCTTGCACTCTGCTTGTTTGAGAACTCCCGGAGCACTTCCACTCTGGAGTCTCAGATCTATTGTCACGTGTCCCTCTGGATGATGGATGGTCTCGATCCACTTCAGGACTTCAGGACTTCGACGAGTCCTCTCTCCTGTGCACCTAAAAATAGTTAAGTCTCATGCCCTTTACTTGGGTCCAGCGACTATTGGTCCTCCACGCTCAGATCCAATGGGTGGGATCTGTCTTTCTCCTGTGTGCGCTCCACCTATCTAGATGAAAATCCAACGGTCCAGATATCTCACTGCAACTGATCCAATGGATGTTGTCTCTCCTTCTCCTGAGCTTTGGCTTTCTCCCGAATTGGGAAAAATTAGAAATGGTCAAAGGTTGTGGCCTTTGATCCTCCTGCGAGCCTGGATACTTGGGTCTCATCTTGTACTTCTCCTCCTGAGCTTTTGCCAATGAAATTTTACCTCGCCATGGTGCAAACTTGCCTCTACGTGAAACTTTTCACTACTCCTCCTGAGTTTTCAACTTGCTCAGTCTCCTAAGGGTCTCGACCCTTTGCTTCCTTAGAAGATTTTTGGTTCTCTCCTAGCACACTCTGCGCTATTCTTTTGAAAATATGAACTTGGAATAAGATCACACCTACACACACTCCTTGTGCTCGACTGAGACTTCAAACGTCATATTTCAACACTTTGTCTAAGTGTTGGCCTGGTGCACTCCTTTCACATGTCTTCCTCCTGAATACTAATCTCTTTCAGGTTCATTGATGCATCTCCAACATCTGCTCAATGCAAACTTGTAGAGCTCTCATATAGAGTGTTCAACAAATCTGAGTTTATTTCTCCTTCAACATATTTCCAGAGTATTTAGTAACTTTGAAGTGTCCTCCCTGACACTCTCCTCTCACATAAATCCAAACATAGTTCCCTTGTGCACTCCTTGCACCCGCTCAATGCCCACCTGGCAGAGCTCTACAAAGTATTCAAAAATTCTTCCTTTTGTGCCTTGTTTGCACAATTTCTCCTCCAAGGTGTTCAGTAACCTTGAGGCCCCTCTCTGAGTCTACAATATATTTTGGTGTGCTCACCTGCATGTTCTCCTATGAACTCGACAGCATTCAGATGCACTCTCCTTGCACTGGCTACATAGTTTCCAATACTCTGTTGTGCACTCCTTGCACTAGCCTAAATAACCTAGAACAATTCAAAAAACTCACAGATAGAGAATTATATCTTATCCTGGAGATGAAACATATCACATACATATACAACATATGCACATAAACATGTAGATAACATTCATAAAACACATGGAAACATACATAGAATCACTTGCAGGAAAAACTTCACTTCTTTTGTATTAATATGAATGTTTGTTGACAATATGGGTAAGCTCAGACTGCAACTGAGTCTCGACTCTCTCCTCTTTTCTTGGATTACAATAATATTTTTTCTAGAATCCAGAACCTTTTCGGGGCCTACAATACAATGATCTATACAAGATGGGCCCATCGAGCCTTCCCTCCAACTATACTAGTGGTGTCTAATCACCATTTACAATGCATATCTACTGAGGCTTATTACATTAAATGAAAATATAGTCTGAATTAGATCTAGATCAGAATATAGCTAGCCATTAAAGGCAACTTCAATTTCAGTCTATACAAAGGCATCAACTTGACTCTTCCAGCCTTACAACATTTAATTTCTCTTAATTACATTGAATTTTTAAATTCGAGGGGAAAATGAGAGGGTTGGTGCCTCTCCCCTTCTTGAATGTGTGTTGATGTGATGAATAGATGGTGCTTGCTAAGGTGGAAAGGATGATCCTACATCAATTTTACATCTCCATCAAGACATGTAAATGTCTTGCTATGACAATCTAGGAGAACATGATTCGTGTCCAACCAGTCCATTCGAATTAGAATATTGTAAGATCGCAATGGTATGATATTCATATCAACAATGGTATTCACACCATTAAGACTTATGGAAAAACCTTTGACCATATCATGGATTCTCCTTTTGGTTCCAGTGGCTAGTTGAACCAAACTTGATTTCCCAAGCTTACTTTTCTCCAAATGTAATCTATCCACTATTTTAGGGTCAATGTAACAATGACTTTCTCCTGAATCAATTAAAATAGAAACATAATGATTTATGACCTTACCTTCCACCTTGATCATGTTGGATTGGTGTTTTTCTTGACGATCATATAACATTGCATAAATTCTTCCCATGTATTCGACTCTCTTATCCTCTTGGAGGTTGTGCATGGTCCTCACTTTGTCCTTTATATGAGGGAAATCCTTGTATAGGTGATCTTCCTTGCATCCCTAACATTGGATTTGTGGTCTTCCCCTTTTTCACAACGAGTCTTCTTTCTTGGATTCATCCTTAGCATATTGGTCTTGACAATTTTTATTAGGCTCATTTCTATGGAAAGGAGGCTTGGATCCCTTCTTCCTCTGTTCATACTTCTTCTTCTTCTTATCCTTCTAGGATTTTTACATGGATTCTCTTCCATGTCCTTGCTCATATAGGTACTTAAATTTAATGATAGACTCAATCAAGGTCTTAGGTTCATCATACCAAATCTTTTATTTATAAAAGGTTTCCATTCCACTCAAAAACCCTTTTATTTTCACCTTATCACCATTTATAAACCCAACATATTTTAACAACCCCAAGAACTTCTTCTCATATTCTTCCATGGACATGCTTCCCAACCGAAGTTTAAAGAACTCCTACATTTTCTTGTCATATAAATGATCTGAGAGGTACTCCTTCGAAAAATACTTCTTGAACTACTTCCAGGTAATCCTATTCTCATTAATATGCTCAACTTTGTTTAGCTGGTCCCACAACATGGCAACTTTCCCATGTAAATAGTAGGTGGCAATTCTAGATTCTAGTTTTGATTAATAGTTATGCAATTGGAAATATCTCTTGAGTCCAAGAAACCATGCTTCAACACCATATTCCCTTTTTCTTTCACCATCAAAGGATGGTGGCTTGAGATTCCTCATCTCTCCTTGCAAACTTTCCATTTCATGCCTTCTTCTTTAGTGCCTGACAAGAGACACATCTGGACTACTTATCGAATATTCAGATGCATAAGACCTTCTTGCTGAGTAAGGAGGTGAGTGATTCCTATGAGATCTGCTAGAACTCCTAGAATAACCGAACCTTTGATGATCATCTCTTCTTTCATGATACATGCCTTCTTCCTCTTTCTTTGAGCCATTCTTTTCTTTTCCTTGCAACTTATTTAAACTCTGCAGCACTCGAGCATTTACTTGACTTTTCTCTTTGATCATCATCTCATTGTCTACCTTGTAGCTTTGCACTTCTATTTTCAGGCTTCTTGTAGTTTCTATAAATTTTTCTTTCTCCCCTTGGTCCTTGTGTCCATTGGATTCCGTCTCTACATTACCAACTCTGGTATTCTAGCCTTCGGCCTCTTTATCATGGCTGGAGGCTCCCTCAATTTTTTACATTTCTCAAATATGCATTTTGAGATGGTATGTTTAAAGTCTTTAATTCTACAAAATGTGTAAGTGACCATTTTGTTATAATTAATCATATGAGAAACAAAATTTGTCAACAATACTATAGGTCCTTTCAACTCATGAAGAATATATATAACAATTCCATGTACACGGGTTACGTTGGGACCTGTACCCATAATTTAAATTCAATACAGTTGTGTTTTGAGTTTGAAATCCGATTATAGATTGGACGATCTGTATTCATTGTGGAGATTATAAAGCATAGTGGTGGATCCTACCTTGGGCATACCTACAATTTTCATGAAATACACCGTTATACATTTGAAATCCGATTATTATTTGGAACTTTAATATTACGTTGGAGTAATAATCCAAATATCCACTGTATATTTTTAGATCTAATGGTGAACAAGAGCTATGGTACTCTGGGCTTCGCGAGTTCTTGATTGTCCGCACTCCCAATCCTTTCGGAGTGCCAAGTCTTCGGACTACAGGATCTATTACCATGTATCCTTTGTAATCAATGGTTGATATGGACTCCGGCCTTCAGGAGTCCTCGACCCCAACTAATTATACATTGAATCCTCCAAAGTGCCAAGTCTATGGACTACGTGATCTATTACCATGTTTCCTCTCCCGATCAACAATGATAATTTACTCTACTCTTTGAAGCTTCTAGAGGTTTCACCTTCATTCAACTTCATTCCTTTCAAATGTTGAATTGGCGAAATCTTAGAGTCTTTGTTAGCAACTAAGAACCAAGCGGTGCTACGTGGAAGAACATAAGGAATGGACACGTGGCCCTATATAATGGGTGACACATGTCATATACTAAATAGAACGAGTGGAATTTGAAAAACATGAAACACAGTGAAACATGGAAAGCATAAAGTGTGTCCACGTCACTCCAGGTGATCTCAACATTCCATGTCACTCTAGTTCCTTACGACTTCGGGAGTTCGGAACTTCGAGAGACTTCTCTACACTACCCCACAAATCCCCCAAACGTTGAATTCTTAAATAGGATGATCTGCAAACATGTGTCCCCAAAAAATAATGGTCCAGATTTACTCTAGAGTTTGGGAATTAAAGAGACTTTCTTCTTGGCATCTTAAGGGCTCGCTTCTCTCGAAGTGTCGAATATTTGACCTACTATGAGATCGATGGATCACATTTTCTTGCACGCAGATCAGACAACTGGAGTATGAAATTCTCCACTTTGATTCACCTCCTGATCTATGCTTGATCTAATGAACCAGACCTGTCCTTGGCCAAATCCAATGGTATGGTACTCCTCCTAGTGATCTAAAATGTAGATTCACTTTGGGACTTCAGAGCTTCGGGGCTTCGATCTTATTTTATGAAAAGGAACTTGAAACTTCCAAAGCAACGAAGTTTTAAGGACTTGAGGGTTTAACCTCCACGCTCTTTTCCAAGATCTGATGATTGTGAAGGATTCTTATCCTTCCCGAATAGATCCTACGACCATAATGGTTTCCTGAACTGTTACACCTTCTGAGATTTCAAACACTGTTAAGGTGTTCTCTCAATGCCTTGTGGAACTCTACAGTTCAATTTTTCTGTGAAATTCTTGCTTCAATCTCGGTTCACACGGCCCATCCAGGCTTAGTATTGGAACCATGAGCTTTGATACCAAACTCTAACATACCCAACCACCCACAGGTCGGGCTACGCTACTTCAAGCCCTCTCTCAGACTTCTATTATCTTATAGATAGCTTTCAATTTAATAAAGATGCATAAAAGAAAGGAACTAAATGACATGCAAAATGATAACCATTAAGCATGCATACTCTAAACATATTGAATTCAACGATAAATAAAACACACCGCAGAAATAATTCATACACAGGTAAATAATACCATAAAAGAGAGCACTTATATTTTATATATGAAAGCCACCAATTGGATATAGACCAAGGATGTTCCACCCAACTGTAGACATTATTGTTTGAATTTTCAAAATCAATGTCACCCCCGAGCCAGGGCTATGAATCCACAAGGATGGTTCAAGAGTGTTACTTGGCTTCCCAAACCAGTCAACACTCAAGCTCTCATAGGATTTCCAACACACACAACAATCCAACTACCCATCTCTCTTCTACCCATCCTACACAACCCAAGAGCATGGACCCACACCCTTCTCTGCCACACAGTCCCTCACGAAGTCCTTCTCTTTCCATGGCTCCAATGTAGTTTTTCCAGAATCTCCATGATTAGACTCTTAGGACTCGCAGCTATGAGAAACGATGGACACATGACAAACATATTAGACTTGCAGGCCTCAAATCATGGCTAGAGTACACCAATGATATCTACAACCAACAATGCCATGTATTCTCTTCATCAGTTTGTCTTCCTTTCCCAAGCCAAGACATGAATGAGGAAAGATGAGTGGCTGACATAAATGAATGAAGTGAAGTCTCCACGAGAGGTGTGAAACAATGAACATTCGTGTGAATGAATGCATGAGGGAAGAGTGAAATGACCAATAGTAGAACAAGAATGAGGATGGGAGTAAGAGAGAGAACGAGCCCCCCTAATAGGCTAGGGATGGGTTTATGTAATTCGTGGGGATCAAGAACCTCTTTGCCTTCCCCCAAGAATTTTACGTAACTTTTTTCCTCCATTAGACAAAATGGGTAGTAAATAAAAATGAAAATAAACACTTAGCCCCTCAAGCCCCCTCTCTTGTGGAATGATAGCCCCCTATAACTCTATTCCTTGTCCATCAAGAAACTAACGATGTATTTATTATTAATAATGATCAAAACATTACATTTCTTAGGCACACTAGCCTTTTAATAATTGTTTGGACACTCTGGCCTCTAAGCAGTGTAACAATACATTATTTAATATGGGGGCTCAAAACCCGAGGTGTTAGAAACCCCTATTATATTTGATGGTACGATAAAATTTATTTTAGAAAACCATCCACTTGTTACATCTTGTTTACTAAATCTTACCCCAGGCCTTCAAATATTGCAACAACTAGATATTGGTGTGGATGATGGTTTCTTTTTCCATCAAGTATTACTTCCATTTATTAATAGATTGAAATAGACCATATAGTTCATTGGAATATTCACAACAGTTTATTACTAATCCATGTATAATTTTAAAATGATAGAATACCATCTTACCTCCTTTCATTAAGACCACTCCCATAGCATATCCACTTGTGTCAATCTCCTCTTCAAAGGGATTATTCAAATAAAGAAATCCAAGAAGTGTTACTTGACTAATTGTTTTGTTTCAACCCTTCAAAATCTATGTATTGATTATTTTCCTACTTCAAAAGTCTCTTACTATTGACTATCATGACATCAAGTGGTGTAGCCATAGCTGAAAAGGATGCTATGAATTTCCAAAGGGAATGTATTTCTCCAACAAATATCCTGACTTCAATGACATCAATAGGATTTGGTCACTTGATGATGGCCTCCATGTTCATAGGATCAATCTTGAGTTCCCATCCACTAATCACATACCCCAAGTACACTAAGGATTCTTGAGAAAAATCATATTTCTTAATTAAGTTAGACATTGATGTTTTTCAAGGTTTCTAATACATGCATGAGATGTGAGATATTATCTTCATAGGTAGAGATGGAAATTGGTATATCTTTCAGGTACACTATAATAAATGAATCTAGACAAGGATGAAATAATAATTCATCAAACACATAAATATAGCCAGTTCATTATATAAACCAAAAGGAATGACTAACCATTCATATATACCTTCCCTCATTTTTAAGGTAGTATTATATGTGACTTCTTGGTTTACTCATAACTATTGGTATCTTGATTTGAGATCCAAATTGGTGAAATACTTGGCATGTTGTAGTTGATATATCAAGTTATTTGTCCTAGACAAAGGGTGTCGATTCTAGAGAGTGATCTTATTTAGTGCTATTTATTCATCACACATTCTCCACATACCATTGTTTTGGGATAAATCCGTAAGTGCGGACACAAACCGATCTCCCCAGATCCACCTGGATCTGGAACAAACAGTGACAGAATACTACTCTTTCCCTAGTTCTAAAGTATTGAATGGACAAGAGAAGAAGGATGATGTACTTACTTTATGAAAGCTCTCCTTAACTCTGTTGATCCCCGCTCTGCTACGATGCTCTTGCGTCGTCCAATCACGACAACACAAACCAATCACAACAAAGAAATTAATATGTTCAAAACTCTAGACTATACATGTGATCAAGGAATCATATAATAATGTGATATCATCA
>ML789619.1:467719-486869 GCA_009831015.1 Picea engelmannii | reverse complement strand
TACTGTCTCCAAAAGAGTGATTTTGAGAGATTGACAAGTGTAACTTTCTTCATGAAAATGATCTTAAAGAAGAGCTAGATCTTCTATCACCATGTCATTATCATGTCATCATCTTGATAACCAAAAATGAGGATAACAACCATACTTCTTGGCAATATGACGATACATATCCCAAATGGTGATATCTTCATTGTATTATCCCTTGCTCTAAAAATTGTTACAATTATTTCCTTACTCCATCTACTCACAATATGGCCTATTTTTATACTCCCATGTTTGGAAATAGAGGGTTAGGAAATAATTTTATCTCCACTTCCCTCTTAGGTCATAAATATTTAGGATCTTGGAACACTTCTCTAACTGGTGTTTCTTCTGTTTAGTACATCCCTCCAGAGATACCTTTATCTTTACTGATTCATCACATTGTTGATTATGTCTTAAGAAGAGTAGTGGAAAATTCCTACCTATACTTATCAATGCCTTGCATTGGTTAGCACTTACCAAAGAGATATCAGATTTACCTTTGTATTTATTAATGATGAAAGACTTCACATCCTTGAGCAAGAAGTATTATTTATGCACCAAATACCCAAATAGCGTAAAAAGAGAAGAATAAGTGACTCCATGCCTTGATAATGAGAGAAAAAAATGAATGTGAAGCCTCTTTTAGGGGGAAACATCATCGTACAATAGAAAAATTGTGTAATATGATTTTATTTCTAAAAATAGGTCTCCTTGTTATATATAGAAAACAAAGGGCACAATTACTATTAAAGGGTCTAGCTAACACCACTAGTATAACAATAGAAATGTAAGAACTATATATCTAGAGAATTATCTAGGGATTAACATGATTCTCCCCTTCAAACAAGTGTTTCTTCTCAACACTTGATTATCTGTGGATGTTTCTACATGAAGAAATCATTGTCCCATGTCACCTCCTCTACTGGTAAGTTCTTCAACTGATGAGCTACTCAATAATTGATATATGTCCTAGTTTTTTTTATCCTTGTTTCAAGGATCATTTCTAGTTATAGTATGATTTTCCCTTCTTCATTAATATCTCATGAAATTTTTTGAACTAGGATCGTGTTTCTAACTACCTTGTTCTATAAGGAAACATGGAAGATTGGAGCTACACGTGAAAATGGAGGAAACTCCAATTTGTAAGAAATATGTCCAATCCTTTGCAACACCTTAAAGGGACCATAATACATTATATCTAATTTATTATCCTTATTTTTTTGCTTGAGGGAAAACTGTTTGTATGGTTTTATCCTTGTAAACACCTAATCCCCCACTTCAAATTCCCTTTCATTGTGATGCTTATATGTGTGTTGTTTCATCGTGTTTTTTGTTGTAACCAAGTTATCCTTCAATAGTTTGAGAACCTTATGTTGTTTATCTATTTGGTCCTCCATTTCTTGAACCTTTTCTTTCCCTCTAAAGGGTGGTGTGATCGGCGAAGGACAATATTCATAATGTACCATAAATGGGGACATTTTGAATGAACTGTTATCACATAAAAATTGCACATCCAGACCAAAACGCTAGGTGCATTGAGATAATTCAACTATAGTATGGGTACCATGACATGTCCCCATTAATTAACTAATATTAACCTCTTCACTATATTTAAATTCACTCAAAAGGACATAAAACCCACTTTTACATGACAAATCCCATTAATTATCTTTAAGAAACCTTGTTTCTAATGTTAATTTCACTAAAACCAATAAAAAACACAATTTTATGTATTTATCCACTTAATTAACTTTAGAAACACACTTTCTCCAGTTAATCTTAAACAATTAAGTTACAAACTTTGTTTATGACTTTCTCTCTGAATTTTCATTTCAAAGAAGAAAAAATATGATAAAATATTACATTTTTCCTATAAAATAAGGAGGGCTCTCATCCCAACTCATTCATTCTTTCATTTTTACACTCTCTCATTTCATGTTTTCTCTCATCTCCCAAATTGTGGACTTTTCTCTTGTTTTCACCCTTTTTCCATTGAAACCCTAGTTTCTAAAGGAGGCCATCACTATTGCAACCATCTACAACCAGTGGAGAAAGAGAGAAGCTATAGAAACACACTCAAGGAAGAAAACAACCCTACCACAGAGGGGCTACTATAAGATATAGAACTTCAATATTCATCCATAGGTAACATTGTAAGATATTTCCATTTGGGTAGTCTAATGCCCCTCAGTTTATAGATTTAAACATTTAATTTCTTGCTAGTTTATGTCAAAATTGATATTGTGAAAGTTATTGGAAAATACTTATGTGGAACTATGTCATGATAAACATTGATGAGGAATATTTTTGTAACTTTTTTTTTTAATTTATTTAACTAACAAGAGACAAATAGATTAGGGATCCTAGATACAAAGAGTAAATCATTATTCCATGGGAGAGTGAAAAGACTAAAACCACTAGAGTGAATTATTGTCCATGGGACAAGTGAAAACCTACTCCCAAGGTGTGGGATGTGAGGGAACAAGCTATCACAAAAGTAGGCCAAGAATATTCCCGAGGTTTAGGGATGAGGCCAACTTGAAGAAAGCTAGGAAAAACTATTAAAGACAAGTATGTTATCAGGAAGGATGTTGTTGATTACTTGTGAGAGAAAGAGTTTGATGGTTCAGTGAAGAACTAAACTCAAAGATATTTGGAAAAGTTAATATAGCTTTCAATCCCCATGAAATAATGATTTAGGCTTGGGGGTGACAAGGACAAGTGATTTTGGATTTTTGTGTCTATGGTTGGGAGGAATTGGTTCCCTACTCTATTTGTTTCCTAGTTACTGAAGCAGGCTCATATATGTTCTCTTATTTTATTTATCATTGTATTACTAATGATATTCCAATATTACAGAAGTGAATGGTTGCAAAATCTATTGTATTTATTTATACCTAAATGTATAATGTGTTCTATTTATTATTGAACTATTCTCAACAATAATTCTAAACATGCAATTAGAAAATTAATTTTAGGGGATTGTTTATTACGTATCAGAGTAGCAAGAAATACATAGAGGAATCTATAAAATGTTATCTTCTTAAGACAATTTATTATTTATATATTGCAAGTGAGAAATAAAATAAATATATTTAGTTTATCTTTTATTTTTAATAAGTTTATCTGTATAGAAGATTAAGACAATCTTGGTTGGAAACATAAAGAACCCAATTTACACAGAACAAAGATGTTGTAGACTTATTTATATGTGTTTAACATTTATGTATGTTGGATTTTATTGAAGGGAATTAATAACAATTTTCTCAAGAATATATATGAATGCAAATTAGATACCTTATATTACATCAAGTAAAACAAATAATGTCCTTAACCCCAAACTGAACTAGAACCAAGATGTTATGAGAAATCTTACCTATGGATAGGTTAAGCTCCCCTTTGGACCAAGACCCCTTATTTGAATCAAGGACATAAGTAAACAAATGGTTGCTACTTTCCTTATATATCTAGTTAATGAACCTATATATAGAAGGAGGAAGACACAAATGTTTCATGAAGTTTGTCCTCGTTGCTCCGTCCTTTTTCCTCATTGTTCCAATGCCTTCAGCGATCAAAGAGACCTACAAGACAAGGGAAAAGCCCTATACTTCTACTAGATTTTGTTAGATAAAAACCAAATCTATCTATACCCATTTTAACTTAATCATATACACTATCATGAACACAATAAAGAAAGGAATAGGCCAAGTTAATATTAATTTGGAAAACAAGTTACAAACACTTACAAGCCATGTCTGACGCTGCAGTACCTTCTTCAAGTTCTCCTCATCCATCTTCTTGCATGGAAGTATTGAGATCAAAATGATGATGCTTCAATGGATTCTTTCTGCTAGGATCAAAGGTTTGACACCTGAAATCTTTCCCCCTTTCACCATGGAAATGCCTTAAATTTATAGAATTAGGAGGCTCAACTAACATTGGCTATTTAGGGAAGTGGTTGAGGATATGGATCCACAAGTTGGGATTTGATCATAATATAGTGCCATAGGATATGACTTGACACAAAACTAACCTTATCTCTTTAGATTTATCCCTTAATAAAAGGTGGCATTCACCATATTTTCCTTTGTAACACACCCAACCCTTAAATGCTCTTTTGAGGGGTGGGACATCATTTTTTCATTTTCCTTAAACTATGTCGAATCCTAGTTCCTGTATTTCTATCATGTCCTTCTATTCCATAACTATCCAACCACTTCCTCCATGCTAAAAAACGAGCTATGGATTTGAGTTGTTTTCACTGAGTTTCTTTCCATATCTATCAGTTGGGGGAGTGGTTGGTGATGTATATCCATCTACTATTGATTTCCAAACATCAAATCTCTATGTCTGTAAAAAGGTTTTCATTATTTTATTCAAGAAGGCATAGTTTTGACTGCCAAACACCGGTTCTCCAATATTAGTGTATACCATTAACTCCTTACAATGGTTAGACTATTTCTTGAAGAACCTATCTCTCATACCAATTGTTCAAATACCTAGAGTGAGGGTGAATCAGTATGAGCACTTTTCTTTCTTTAACTACAATATAAAATATTCAATAATATTCAATAGTTTATCATTAGCATTCAATATATCATCAATACCATAATTTAGTGCACAAAAAACACATAAACACAATACACCCTAATTTTACGTGGAAATTCAATGAGGGAAAAAACCACATAACACTTTTTTTATTTATCAAAGAGTACATTAATCGGAAGCACCAACTTCCTATTTCTTTTTCTACAACTGGAAGGAGGCTCCAACCCCCTATTTACAAGCTTCAACCTGAAGGAAGCTCCAAATCCTTGATTTTCTATCTCCAACCAGAAGAAGCCTACAACTCCCCTTCCTTGCTGCATCCAACTACCCTAAAATATAAATGTAGACCAGTCTATCACTACCTTTGTCTATGTAACTGATAACATGTTGTTGTTATTGTTCTAGATACTTCTTTTGTTGCTACTTATTTTGATATCTCATCAATACTGCAACTACACATACCTCATACTAGGATCCACAAGAGAGTTCTCCAAATAAAATGCTTATGAATCACTAAGACATATATTTTCCTGATTTATTTAGAATACACAGCCTAACATACACAGGAAGACATAACTTCAACCTGTAGCTGAACAGGCATTTAAATAGTTGATATTCAATAATTTTTCTTCACAGGTCCATGACCCATACACTATCTGATCATGGTTTTCCACACTTTTCCCCACTGAAGCTCACAGGTGTTTGTGATTTTCCTCCTAAACCTCACATATTTAAGCAAATAACCTGGATTTATAACATTTTATCCATATGCTCGGCTCCTGCAAACTTCTATCTTCACTGGACTTTGCTGACTTCGACTTATTAGCTTCATATCTTCTAATTAGTATTCAGATAATTTATATTCCAATTGACTCTTCTCCATGTTTTAATGATGATCTCATGATGACATACAACTGGCATGCAACTCGCTAACTTTTGCTTACATTTACTTTAACATGAAACTGGCATGCAACTTGTTAACTTCTATTTACAACTACTTTGCCTTGACATACAACTTGTTAACTTTTATTTACAGTTACATTAACATGCAACTAACATGCATCTTGTTAACTTCTGTTTACAACTAATTTACCTTGACATGTAAGTTGTTAACTTCCTGTTCAAGGGTTGACATCAATGACAACCAATATTTCAACAATTCAATGACAACCAATATTTCAACAACTAATCTTTCAACAAGATATATAACTAAGGTTGTTGGGGTTTTGTCCTCACCAAATTTTTCAATAAAAATAGTTTCAAAAGAATTCCAATTGGTGATTGAAGCTTGAGCTAAATAGGAGTACCAGGTTGAAGCTTTCTTTTTGAACAGATAATTAAAGAGATTGGAAATAACATCTTAATGTTCTA
Organism: Picea engelmannii; assembly: GCA_009831015.1. NCBI lineage: Eukaryota > Viridiplantae > Streptophyta > Pinopsida > Pinales > Pinaceae > Picea > Picea engelmannii. The sequence goes on along the minus strand of ML789619.1, from coordinate 480,926 downwards.
CATTCATTAACCTGATAGCAAGGATGGATTTATTAATATGGTCTTCAACAGAGTCTTTCTTGTCTGGGTCGAACTTGGGAAGGAATTTCTAAAGATGTTTGGGTAGTTGGTGAACTGCCCCAAGTAATACAACAACATATGGAATGATATAGAGATGGTGATTTTTTTGGTCGGCATTAACTCTAGCCATTGAATATTTACTTAGAGTTAATTGGCTAGGAATCACTGTGCTGAGTTGGGTTTATTAGCAGATTTGAATGCTCTTTTTTATTGCCCTCCTTCTAGCACCATTTATGTTGATCAGAGATGATTTTAAGGATGGAAAATTATTTTAAAATGTACAAACCTTGGCGAATCTTACTAATCCTTCATATTCCAACTATAAATGTTTGGCAATATTTTTGAAAAAATATTCAAATTTATAAGGATTTTTTACAATTTTTATAAATTTTTGGCGATTTTTAAGGTAAAATAATTGTATCTTATAGAATTTGGGCAAATGGTTTTTAAAATACCAAATCTCTTTTTTGGAAAAAGCATGGAAAAATAGCTCATGAGCGAAATTTAGCCCCTAAAATCATGCTTGAATTGTTGATGGGCACAAATGTCTTGTCAATAAGGTAAGGGAGAAAACTCGTTGGAAGGTCCCAATTAGACCTACTCTCATTTGGGATAGCGTTTCCAACTAGTATGTGGGCCTGGTTGCCACTCTAAAATATTTTCAATAATGAATCTTGTTGAGCTATGGAATTGTCATCCTTTTTACATCCTCTTTCCATATTTTTTAATCCCTTCTTCTTTACCCATAACCTCATATTAGTTATTATATGCGGGATTTAGAGCCAAGGTGATTTTCATTGCATTTATTTAGTATTTCATATGAATTATGGTTAAATATTGGAGAAATAACAATAGGTGATTTTAGGGGCGAAATTTCGCTCATGGGCGAAATTTAGGGGCCTCTAATTTTTTATTGGGCGATTTTTTTGTATTAGAGTGTTTTTTTTAAATTTATATCATTAGCCCGTAATTTATTTTAGGGGAAAAATTGTGTACAAGGTTAGACCGTGTTTTTAGGAGAGATAGAGAAAAACAAAATATATTTCTCCCCTAAAATTTGGAGGGATGAGCTTCCATTAGCCAAATTTCTAGAAGTATGGGAATTTCTTATAGCTTCTTCGCCCTGCTATTTGGTAAAATCAGGGTTTATGGTTTAATTCACCCAGATTTTGTGGTATGGGCACTGGGTAGCTACAATCTTCCCTTTGCATGATTTCCAAAGAACAAGGGGATTTCTGAGAGCATTTTGGCCCTCCCACCTGGTATAAATTGTATGGGATCTACCGAGTTGATCGAGGTGGATATCGGTGGCCACCCACCTTTTCCAACTGGCTCAAAACAACTTTCTATCAATTTTGGCAATTTACTATTTTTAGTAGGTTTTAACTTCCGGAGCCATTTTGAGGGCCTAAATGAAGTTTTTTCAAGATCAGGGTTCTCAATGATAGTCGAATGCATGATTGATCCCCCAAAAGGAATCTCCTCGATGATACCTTTCCAATGAGATATCATACGCCTAAAACAAAGAGCGCATGCAAAAGTTACGACCCCGGGAAGTTGATGTACTAACTTACCCAAATGGGGCCCACATGACTTTTCGTGCTTCATCTCCTAGGGTTAGGTTTTTGGATGTCTAGGACTTTTTGCATTCCCGTTTATTGTAAAAAGGCCTTCAGAGCCTCATTGTAATCATCTTCTTGCGAATGCGAGTAGCCGTCACTTCTCTTCTCAGAGATAAACTGCCACCATTCTAGCGAGTCTTTCACTCTGTATTTTTATAGTCTCTGTACATTTCTTTGATTAATAGAAATCATGTATTACTGTATATCTTTGTTTATGGTTTCATCTCTGATACATTTCTATTATATTATTGAATATCTGCAATATCTATGTGCATTTGTTTATTATATCTTTGCTCTCATTTCGTGCTGAAAATAATCTGGATCATGAGTGCCCATATATGCATTTGGTTAAAATCATAGCTTTGTTACTTGTCTAGTTTGTTCGTGAGAACTACAGAGTAGAGTGAAAGGTTATTCTTTATACCATCCCGAAAATCTCTAATTCCCCAGGGCCCGATTTAACTTTCATATATATTTTTGTGCTTATTTCTCCTCGACGGAATGAAAAAAAGGGCAAGATATTCCAGTGGTGGAGTCGCCTATTCAGAGCAGAAGAAATTAAATTTGGTACGGTTATCCCAACCAGCTCGGAAGGTGCCATGCGAGGCTTTGGCTATGAATAACTACCAGGGTTTCCAAACGTCTTAGGTATTTACCTAGTCCTTCATCTCAATGTGTTAAATTCTTCATAGCAAAGAATTATGAATGATATTGGTAAAATTAGAACAATGCTCTGTTTTGTAATAAGTAAATCTTGTTCACATATTTCAACGATTTAAGTGTTGTTAAAAAAAGTGATTGTCACATATTTTAACAAGTTTCCATTTCAAAATCACTTTCAACAACGTTTTGTCCTTATTATCAAAGTGACTTTCGTGTCATTCGATGACCTTGCCTTAATTAGAGCATGTGAAATACTATCCCGAGTTTTAATCTTTATGTCGTTTCATGGATATTTCTTCTTTGAGTTCATTGTGAACAAATGTCAGCACCACATCTGTTTGATCCACTTCCAAATCATAGGTAGTAACAATGGCCAACAACAATATCATCAATATTTCTTCTTTAAGTTCATAGTGAAGAAATGTCAGCACCACATCTATTTTTCCCTCAAATTTTTCCCCTAGTCTCTTGTTGGTCATTTCTAGGCTATACATATTCATTTGGTGTTCATGTGTGTTTTCATTTAGTTGGAATCCAAGATGAAGCTAGACTTCCCCTTATGCCTTTGGAATATCTACATCTAGCACCTATGTTATCTACTTTTCTCGTCAAGATCATTAGCCTCATATTAAAAACTATGCTCATATGGAATCACCAAATGTTGTATCTTTTCTTCTAGAATAGATTGTTGGTGTTGATCTTGACAAGATCTATCCTTCTAGAAGATCACATCCCAATTATAGCTATGTCAATGCTCAAATGGAATCCATAGCTTGTAGCCCTTAAACCTTATGAATAGCCAATAAATATGCACTTGATTACTTTATTGTCCATGTTCTTCTTACTCACCTTAGGCTTATGCATGTATTACTCTATTGGCACTATTATTAATAGACTATAGGTTCAACACATGATCCAACAATAGTCCATTAGTGTTGTCATTTTCAATACCCTTATGGTGAATAAATACCATCACCACATCTATTTGATCCACTTCCAAATCATAGGTAGAAACAATTGCCAACAAAATCTCATAGAGGACATTTTGGCTACTTGGGAGAAAGCCTCTTCATAATCAACACCTTCAAATTAAGAGTATCCCTCTTCTACTAAACAAGCATTGCATAACATGACATAATCAATTTTCTTATACATCTTCTTAAAAAACCATTTGCATTCAACTACCTTGCAACTCTTGCAAATGCCATGTTTGGTTATGTTCTAAGACCTTAATTTCTTCCTCCATGGCTTGCTTCCAATGAAAAGTAATCTCCTTTAAGAGCCTCTTTGGAATTTCTTGGCTCATCACCCATAAAAGATAAATAAATATAGATAAAATCATGTGTGACTCATAGGCATATTTTATAGGATGATTTCACTCATGAAGGCTCCTTGAAGTTTGCCCCTTATCTCGCGTTGGTCATTTCTAGGCTATACATATTCATTTGGTGTTGATGTGTATTTTCATTTAGTTGGAATCCAAGATGAAGCTAGACTTCACCTCATTCCTTTGGAATATCTACATATAGAACCTATGATATCTACTTTTCCTGTCAATTTCATTAGCTTCATATTAATATATATGCTCATATGGAATCACCAAATGTTGTAGCTTTTCTTCTAGAATAGATTGATGGTGTTGATCTTTACGAGATTTATCCTTCTTGAAGATCACATCCCAATTATAGCTATTTCAATGCTCAAATGGAATCCATAGCTTGTAGCCCTTAAACCTTATGAATAACCAATAAATATGCACTTGACTACTTTATTGTCCATCTTCTTCCTATTCACCTTAGGCAGATGCATGTATTACTCTATTGGCACTATTATTAATAGACTATAGGTTCAACACATGAGCCAACAACAGTCCATTAGTGTTTTCATTTCCAATACCATTATGGTGAAGAAATGCCAACACCACATCTATTTGATCCACTTCCAAATCGTAGGTAGTAACAATTGCCAACAACAATCTCATAGAGGACATTTTGGCTACTTGAGAGAAAGCCTCTTCATAATCAACACCTTCAAATTAAGAGTATCCCTCTGCTACTAAAAAAGCATTGCATAACTTGACATGATCTATTTCCTTATACATCTTCTTAAAAAATCATTTGCATCCAACTACTTTGCAACTCTTGCAAATGCCATGTTTGTTTATGTTCTAAGACCTTAATTTCTTCCTCCATGGCTTGCTTCCAATGAGAAGTAATCTCCTTTAAGAACCTCTTTAGAATTTCTTGTCTAATCACCCATAAAAGATAAATAAATATAGATAAAATCATGTGTGACTCACAACCATAATTTCTAAGATGATTTCACTCATGAAGGCTCCTTGAATTTTTCCCCTAGTCTCTCGTTGATCATTTCTAGGCTATACATATTCATTTGGTGTTGATGTTTATTTTCATTTAGTTGGAATCCAAGATGAATCTAGACTTCACCTCATGCTTTTGGAAAATCCACATCTAGCACCTATGATATCTAATTTGCTCATCGAGATCATTAGCTTCATATTAAAAACGATGATCATATGGAATCATGAAATGTTGTATGTTTTATTCTAGAATAGATTGTTGGTGTTGATCTTGACGATATTTATCCTTCTTGAAGATCACATCCCAATTATAGCTATGTCAATTCTCAAATGGAATCCATAGCTTATAGCCCTTAAACCTTATGAATAGCCAATAAATATGCACTTGACTACTTTATTGTCCATATTTTTACTATTCACCTTAGGCACATGCATGTATCACTCTATTGGCACTATTATTAATAGACTATAGGTTCAACACCTGAGCCAACAATAGACCATTAGTGTTGTCATTTTCAATACCCTTATGGTGAAGAAATGCTACCACCACATCTATTTGATCCACTTCCAAATCATAGGTAGTAACAATTGCCAACAACAATCTCATAGAGGACATTTTGGCTACTTGGGAGAAAGCCTTTTCATAATCAACACCTTCAAATTAAGAGTATCCCTCTGCTACTAAAAAAGCATTGCATAACTTGACAAAATCAATTTCCTTATACATCTTCTTAAAAAACCATTTGCATTCAACTACTTTGCAGCTCTTGCAAATGCCACGTTTGGTTATGTTCTAAGACCTTAATTTCTGCCTCCATGGCTTGCTTCCAATGAGAAGTAATCTCCTTTAAGAGCCTCTTTGGAATTTCTTGGCTCATCACACATAAAAGATAAAGAAATATAAATAAAATCATGTGTGACTCATAGCCATACTTTCTAGGATGATTTAACTCATGAAGGCTCGAATTTTTCCTCTAGTCTCTCTTTGGTCATTTCTAGGCTATACATATTCATTTGGTGTTGATGTGTATTTTCATTTAGTTGGAATCCAAGATGAATCTAGAATTCACCTCACACCTTTGGAATATTTACATCTAGCATCTATGATATCTACTTTTCTCATCAAGATCATTAGCTTCATATTAAAAACTATGCTCATATGGAATCACCAAATGTTGTATCTTTTCTTCTAGAATAGATTGTTGGTGTTGATATTGACGAGATTTATCCTTCTTGATGATCAAATCCCAAGCTATGTCAATGATCAAATGGAATCCATAGTTGGTAGCCCTTAAACCTTATGAATAGCCAATAAATATGCACTTGACTACTTTATTTTCCCTCTTCTTCCTATTCACCTTAGGCACATGCATGTATTACTCTATTGGCACTATTATTAATAGACTATACGTTCAACACATGAGCCAAAAATAGTCCATTAGTGTTGTCATTTTAAATACCCTTATGGTGAAGAAATTCTAGGACCACATCTATTTGATCCACTTCCAAATAATAGGTAGTAACAATTGCCAACAACAATCTCATAGAGGACATTTTGGCTACTTGGGAGAAAGCCTCTTCATAATCAACACCTTAAAATTAAGAGTATCCCTCTACTACTAAACAAGCATTGCATAATTTGACATAATCAATTTCCTTATACATCTTCTTAAAAAACCATTTGCATTCAACTACCTTGCAACTCTTGCAAACACGATGTTTGGTTATGTTCTAAGACCTTAATTTCTTCCTCCATGGCTTGCTTCAAATGATAAGTAATCTCCTTTAAGAGCCTCTTTGGAATTTCTTGCCTCATCACCCATAAAAGATAAATAAATATAGATAAAATCATGTGTGACTCATAGCCATACTTTCTAGGATGATTTCACTCATGAAGGCTCCTTGAATTTTTCCCGTAATCTCTCGTTGGTCACTTCTAGGCTATACATATTCATTTTGTGTTGATGTGTATTTTAATTGAGTTGAAATACAAGATGAAGCTAGACTTCACCTCATTCCTTTTTAATATCTACATCTAGCACCTATGATATCTACTTTGCTCGTCAAGATCATTAGCTTCATATTAAAAACTATGCTCATATGGAATCACCAATTGTTGTATCTTTTCTTATAGAATAGATTTTTGGTGTTGATCTTGATGATATTTATCCTTCTTGAAGATCACATCCCAATTATAGCTATGTCAATGATCAAATGGAATCCATAGCTTTTAGACCTTAAACCTTATGAATAGCCAATAAATATGCACTTGACTACTTTATTGTCCATCTTCTTCCTATTCACCTTAGGCACATGCATGTATTACTCTATTGGCACTATTATTAATAGACTATAGGTTCAACACATGAGCCAAAAATAGTCCATTAGTATTTTCATTTTCAATACCCTTATGGTGAATAAATGTCAGCACCACATCTATTTTATCCACTTCCAAATCATAGGTAGTAACAATTGCCAACAACAATCTCATACAGGACATTTTGGTTACTTGTGAGAAATCCTCTTCATAATCAACAACTTCAAATTAGGAGTATCCCTCTGCTACTAAACAAGCATTGCATAACTTGACATAATCAATTTCCTTATACATCTTCTTAAAAAGTCATTTGCATTCAACTACCTTGCAACTCTTGTAAATGCCATGTTTGGTTATGTTCTAAGACCTTAATTTCTTCCTCCATGGCTTGCTTCCAATGAGAAGTAATCTCCTTTAAGAACCTCTTTGGAATTTCTTTGCTCATCACCCATAAAAGATAAATATATATATATATATATATATATAATCATCTGTGACTCATAACCATACTTTCTAGGATGATTTCACTCATGAAGGCTCCTTGAAGTTTTCCCCTAGTCTCTCGTTGGTCATTTCTAAGCTATACATATTCATTTGGTGTTGATGTGTATTTTCATTTAGTTGGAATCCAAGATGAATCTAGAATTCACCTCTTGCCCTTTGGAATATCTACATCTAGCACCTATGATATCTACTTTGCTCGTCAAGATCATTAGCTTCATATTAAAAACTATCCTCATATGGAATCACCAAATGTTGTATCTTTTCTTCTAGAATAGATTGTTGGTGTTGATCTTGATGAGATTTATCTTTATTGAAGATCACATCCCAATTATAGCTATGACAATGCTCAAATGGAATCCATAGCTTGTATCCCTTAAACAACTTATGAATAGCCAATAAATATGCACTTGACTACTTTATTGTCCATATTCTTCCTATTGACCTTAGGCACATGCATGTATTACTCTATTGGCACTATTATTAATGGACTCTAGGTTCAACACATGAGCCAACAATAGTCCATTAGTGTTGTCATTTTCAATACCCTTATGGTGAATAAGTCATCCAAATAGTAATATTACCTAGTTTAACATCCCATAGAAGTCATCTAAATAATATCATCAGCATAAGACAGCATGAAATTGTAGAAGAGTCATCCCCATTCAATAGAGCACTTCAATCGACCATCCATAAAGTGCCAAAGAAAATAGAACAACTATACCATAAGATGACTCCTTACTCCTACAAAACTCTAAAGAAGACATTCCAAAAGCCAGGGTAATGTTGTATAAAATCACAGATGTGGGTAAAACAAATGAAATATTATGGAGATAGGAGTAGAAGGCTGAGACAGAAAGATGAAAAAATTTCAAACTGCCCAAAATAATAAAGATCTTGGTAAGATATGCATTGATAACCACTTCTTAATTCGAATAGAGACTTGACTTTTATGAAAAATTACTTTGTTTAAAAAAACATCCAGACTTATTTTATGAGTAGCTAAGTTACCAACGTGATCAGTTAATCAGAGTTTCGTTGTTACTTTACAATTACCTATGGAGTACTTGTTCTTTCTTTGGTTTTCCAACCACTTGTAGAAATAGTCGATCTGAATTGAAGAAGAGTGTTGACATTCATGCATCATCTGGGAAATCCACTTGGCAGCAAAATATTTTTCCAAATTGGGAAGAATGTAGTTCTCATCTAATAGATAAGCCATCTTTCTTAGGTCCTTCAACTTATCATTTGAATACACCTAACCTACCAAATTTATAGGTTAGGTCATATCACCTTATCATTTGATTATATTAGATGCATGCAAATGCCAAATGGTTAATATAATTGAATTGAGGAGTCAATGCTCATAGGCATTGGGTCATATCACAAGCATGCACTTGCATTCTTTGGTTTTCCAACCACTTGTAGAAATAGTCGATCTGAATTGAAGAAGAGTGTTGACATTCATGCATCATCCGGGAAATCCACTTGGAAGCAAAATATTTTTCCAAATTGGGAAGAATGTAGTTCTCATCTAATAGATAAGCCATCTTTCTTAGGTCCTTCAACTTATCATTTGAATACACCTAACCTACCAAATTTATAGGTTAGGTTATATCACCTTATCATTTGATTATATTAGATGCATGCAAATGCCAAATGGTTAATATAATTGAATTGAGGAGTCAATGCTCATAGGCATTGGGTCATATCACAAGCATGCACTTGCATTCACAATTGGAATTTTGTTGTGGACATTCCAATATTGAAACCAGCCTTGTGGACAAGTTCCAAGAAAGGGTGAACTGAAAAATTCCATGCCAACAAATTCTCCAAATCAAATTCTTGAAGTGATCCCTCATAGGAAACCCTAAACAATGAGAAAAATCCAAAAACCCTAGATCCACAATCCTTAGGACAATGCCTTTATCCATAATCTTCAGATTAGTTGTAAAGAAGATGATTAGAAACCCTGGTTCACAAAAACTTGGTGATTCCCATAGGCTAAAAGAATAAGTCACTTGTATAAGAGAGCAATAGCTCATGTTGATGTTACAAACAAGTCTTGAGTTTGTATTTATACTCAACCCAAGAGGTGTGGTGTCCTTTCCAAGAGGAGTTATGGGCTCACATAATGACAATATGGGAAATAACTAGTTAGGAATATAATAAATGAGTGTTGAGCCCAACCCTAGAAACACACTAAAATGATTACACAGTGAGGGTCACTTTGTGAAGGTTGATATCTATTATAGAATTGAAATTTGTAGAGGTCCTCTGTTCTGGGGATGATCTCTTATTAATTGATTAGGATTTTGAATCAAAGTGGCCCTGTGTTGGAAGACTTATTACAAGGGACCATCGTTGAAGTGTTGCAAACTATATTGCAGGTCTTATTGAAGCATAAATACTTTGATTCAACAGGTTATTCATCTAATCAACCTATTCTTGGAAGATGATATGTTTTTGTTAAGCCCTAAATAGTGGCTCATTACCCCTTAATTGGGGCATATTACATTAGTATTTTTATTTTATTTATGTTGTCTTTATTCCATTAGTTGTAATTATACCTCTTAGTCTCCTATATATACCAAGGAGACATTTTCATTTTGAATCATCCTGTAATTGTACATTTATGTGGGAATAAGGAGGTTTCCCCCTTGAAGAGGCTTATTATATAAATTTCTCTATTTTTCAAGGTGTTGAGTACTTATTCTGAGGTTTTTCTATGCTATATTGATATTTGGTTCTTAACATATGGTATCAGAGCTCAAGGTCTTGGGGTTTCAGTGCTACATATGAGACATTGTGGCATTGTTGCTATAACTTTTTTTCTACAACATTTCAGAAAGAACAACTTGGAGGACATTTAGTAGACGGATCCAGGTACATTGGTTTAAAATTTCATCTCCCGAGGCCTTATACTTTCAAAGATACAGCCTGTGTAAGATAGGGTTCTGGAATCATCCTGAACTGATTCATTGTGGAATTTTCTCTATAAAAAATTTCCTGTAACATTTCAGAAACTAAAATTTGGAGGATATTCACAGAAATTAGTAAGGTACCTGTGGTAAAAATTTTAGATTCTGGGTCATCTTACATTTGTAGATACACCCTGTGGAAGATAGGGTATCTGACGAGTCATATTGACTAGTCTCAAGAAGGTGTTCTAGGTCAAACTATCATAACTTCTTCGTAGATTATCCAAATTGAGTGAGACTGGTTTCATTGGATAGTAGACAGTCTGTAGTATTTTGGGTACAAGTTTCAGAATTTTATATAAATAATTTTGTGTGGGGCATGCTATACAAGTGAGATCTACTGGAAAGGCCAAAAATCATCAAGTTGTGGGGAAGTTACTGTAAATTCCACTTGGCAAATCCAATTTTGAACAGACCTGTGGCATTGCAGAGAAGAAATATCAGAGAACTACAAAAAATAAAGTTTCATATCCATAAGGGCCGAAACTTTGTATATACAGCAGAAGAAATATTGTCTAGTATAACCACCTCAAAATCAAGGTTCAAAAGTTATACTTGGCCAACATGCCACCCAAAAAGGGAACTTCTACACCAAATAAGCCTCTAGAAAGTCCTACTTGGACTCTTGATGAAGGTGAAGAAATGTGTAGGGACATAAATGAATTACAAAAGAAGACAGTGAAAAAAGATGAACTGCAAGGGATGAACTGCAAGGGATGATGGATTCAACTGAAGCTAAATTGGAGGCAATAATGGATATTAAGATGGATGGTTTAAAAAGGGATATCATGGAAGGAATGAGAAATTTCCTAATAGAGAGGACACCTGAAACTGAAAATGTGTCCCATGAAATTCATGATGAGGCCACAAGGAAGATGAATCAAGAATGGAGAAACTCCAACTTTTGGTTGAAGACCAACCACATTCCTAACATCGATATGAGGAGGTTTGATGGCAAGGACCCAATCACATGGATACTTCATATGGAGCAATTCTTTGATCTACATAATGTGCCACATACACAAAAAGTATGAATTGCTTCTTTATATTTAGAATCCAATCAATTTTTATGGTATCGATGACTTTGTTCTCGCAAATCACTCGTTACTTGGACAATTTTCATGAAAGAAATGATATCACACTATGAGGATACAAGGAGCACTACCTTCTTTAGCCAATTGATAAATCTCAAGCAAAAGGGTTCAATTACAGAGCACATTGAGAACTTCAAAAGATTGAATATAAAGGTAATAGATATTTTAGATGAGCACTTGATTGATGTATTCATAGGAACTTTAAAGGATAACATTCAACATGAGGTTCGCCTTTGGGAACCCAAATCATTGGAGAATGCATTTAGGGTGGCAAGAAATGTTGAAAGTAAAAATATGGCTATGGCTACTAGAAGGATCAATCATAACAACTATAGAGAGAATAATGCTCCTTCTTTTAAAACACCTCAACCTACAAGGTTGATACCTCAACAATTGGAGGAAAGAAAAGAAAAAGTTTTATGCTTTAATTGTGATAGGAAGTATAGTAAGGGACATAAGTGTGGTCAGAAGAAATTATTCTACATAGATTGCGAAGAGGAAGAAGAACAAGAACAAGAACCATCTCAACATGAAAACGTGGAAGCAATTTCGTTTGAAGAGTTGACTCGCACGATATCATGTAATGCATTGGCTAGAATTAACACTCCTCAAACCCTCAAGATCGAAGGATATATCAAAAAGAAAAAGGTAACAGTCCTAATTGATTCTGGCAGTACTCATAATTTCATTCACTATAAATTAGCCAAAGATCTCAATTGCTTTGTATATCCAGTGCTAGAGTTTCAAGTAATGATTACAAATGGAGGAACTATCAATTACTTAGGAAAATGCAATAAGATCAATCTTGCTATGGGTGAATATGTAATGAATAGTCCAATGATTTTTATACCCATGGGTGGTGCTAATGTTGTACTAGGAGTCCAATGATTACAATCATTAGGAACGGTGGCTTTTAATTTTCAGGAACTTTTCATGAAATTTTCATTGGAAGGAAAAGAAATTGATTTAAGAGGTATCACAAGGAAACTAGGTAAAGTGATAATCTCTAATGGCATGACAAAATTATTGAAAAAGGGGCATGAAGGTGTTATTGCACAACTATGCTCACTAGATGTTCAAACATCCAAGACATCTATTCCTCTAGATCTCCAAGGGATCATTGATAAGCATTCAAAAGTATTTGAAGATATTCCCAAAGGTCTTCCACCCACTCGAAATCATGATCATGATATTCACCTAATTCCTGGGAGTGTCCCTCCTAACATCAGGCCATACATATACCCTTATGCCCAGAAGAGTGAAATTGAGCACGTGGTTGAAGAAATGTTAGAGGTTCGAATTATTAGACCTAGCCAAAGTTCTTACTCTGCATCGGTGGTAATGGTATTCAAGAAAGATGGCTCATGGAGTATGTGTCCATATTATCAAGAGCTCAAAAACATCACTATTAAATATAAGTTTCCTATTCCCGTCATTGATGAATTGTTAGATGAACTACATGGAACAATCTATTTCACAAAGTTGGATCTTCGTTCAGGGTATCACCAGATTAGAATGAAGGAAGAAGATATCCCAAAAACAACATTCCAAACTCATGAAGGCCATTATGAATTTTTGGTCATGCCTTTTGGCCTTACAAATTCACCTTCCACATTCCAAGGGTTGATGAATTCCATTTTCAAGCCCTT
>ML789619.1:447721-467279 GCA_009831015.1 Picea engelmannii | reverse complement strand
ATGGGTAACCAAGATATTGGGTTATGATTTTGAAATCGTCTATAAAAAAGAGAAGCAAAATGTTGTGGGAGATGCACTGTCAAGAAAGGATGAAGATGTTGAGGCCTTTCTTTGTGCTATTTCAATCATCCATCCTGATTGGATAATAGAAGCAAGGGATGAATGGAAAAATGACAAAAAATTTGGACTCTCATTCAAAGGTTGCAACAGGATTCCAATGCATCAGATACATTTACATGGAAAATTTATTCACTATGTTACAAAGATTGTTTATATTTATGTAAGAACTCCCAACTCAAACAAAAGGTACTATTGGAATTGCACACCTCTCCAGTAGGAGGGCACTCGGGATTTTTGAAAACCTACCATAGGGTCAAGAAGAAATTTTTTTGGGATGGCCTTAAAACTGATGTTCAAAGGTTTGTGGAAGAAAGTTTGGTTTGCAAACAAAATAAGGTGGAAACAATTAAGAACCTAGGTATTTTACAACCATTAGCCATCCCAAGTCAGCGTTGGGAGGAGGTTTTCATGGATTTCATCACAGGGTTACTGAAGTCTGAAGGAAAGAGTGTCATCATGGTGATTGTTGATATACTGACCAAGTACGCACACTTTTGTGCACTATCTCATCCCTTCAAAGCCAGTACAGTTGCCATTGCATTCATGGAGACAATTCAAAAGCTACATGGTAGCCCAAAGATTATTGTAAGTGACAGAGATCCCATCTTCACTGGACATTTTTGGACATAATTATTTTCTTGTTTGGGTACTCAATTGGCTCATAGCTCATCCTGTCATCTGCACTCTGATGGACAAACTAAGATAGTGAACAAATGTATGGAAGGCTACCTTCATTTCTTTGTCTCTGATAAACAAACATAATGGTTCAAATGGTTACCCTTGGCAGAATGGTGGTATAACACTTCCTTTCATATTGAAACAAAAATGACACCATTTATGGCACTCTATGGATACCACCCTCCTTCCATCACTTCTTATCTAAAAGAAAAATATAAGGTTCAAGTAGTGTAATATCACATCGAGCATCAACAACAAGTTCTCCAAATATTAAAGGACAACCTATCCATGGCAGAAAATCACATGAAACAACAAGCATATCAACATCGTAGTGAAAGAAGTTTTGAAGAAGGAGATTGGGTATTTTTAAGACTACAACCATACAAACAGATGTCCCTCAAGAAAGCCAAGAAGGATAATAAATTATCACCATAGTACTATGGCCCTTATAAGGTGTTGCAAAAGATTGGTACTATGACATACAAATTGGAGTTGCCTGCATCTTTAGGAGTACACCCAGTTTTCCATGTTTCATGCTTAAAGGATGTTATAGGTGACAAGATCCCAGTTCAAACTATATTGCCAGAACTTGAAGAGGAAGGAAAAATCATATTGGAGCCTGAAGCCATCACTAACACAAGAATTCTCCAGCTGAGGAATAGATCCATTTCAGAGTATCTCATTAAATGGAGGAAACTAACGGCTGAAGATTCCACTTGGGAAGATGAGTCTTTTATACAGAAGCATCCAGATTTACTCAAGCGTTGCAGACAACACTTGTCTCAAGGGGAGGTGCATGTTAAGCCCTAAATAGTGGCTCATTACCCCTTAATTGGGGCATATCACATTAGTAATGTTATTTTGTTTATGTCGGCTTTATTCCATTAGTTGTAATTATACCTCCTCGTCTCCTATATATACCAAGGAGACATTTTCATTTTGAATCATCTTGTAATTGTACATTTATGTGGGCATAAGGAGGCTTCCCCCTCGAAGAGGATTATTATCTGAATTTGTCTCTTTTTCAAGGCATTGAGTACTTATTCTGAGGTTTTTCTATGCTATATTTGTATTTGGTTCTTAACAGTTTTCTCATGTATTATAATCTTCAGTGTTTTGTGTTCTTAAATATAATTTCACTTATGTTTCTTGGACATTCAGGTCATTGAATTGACTTCATGTAATGGTCTAGATTATCTGGGCCTACTTCCTGAAGCAAAGCACTATGTAGAGAATCTCAAGCATGTATATTTTTTTCCTTATAAATCTACAAAGCTATTCTATAAAGGATTGTATAACTCAATGACAAAATCAACAATTGTAATTGTTCTATCAATGTTATGGAAATGAGCATTATCACTTTGTTTTGTGTCTACTATTAGATTCACTAAACAATTTAGTAGCATCACATGTTTTTCTTTCCTGTTTATTTGAAATTTATGTGTTAAATGCCAAACCTCACCTTGAATATTTATTTATTTCCTAAAATATGTAACATTATCTGAGAGAGCATTAATATGCTCCAAGGGTGGGAGAAAGGCAATGTTGTTTTGCAGTATAGCCCCTACAATGCTTTCCATACAACAATACCTTTACACCATTCATATTGTTCCAGATACCATTTACAACTCCCACTATAATTCTTCATCCTCATCCTTTATCTTGCAAAACAAATTTGTGTTATAATTACAAAACATAGCATTTGTATTGTTATACATTGTTTTCTACTATTAAAGGTTGCCAAACAATACATTTTCTGGTGTTTCAAGAAGCAACACAATGGTCTCACATCAAAAATTTATCTATCATACAAGGAATCAAAATATGAATTACCACCTTCTTAAACAACCTTCAAGGATTCAACATATGCAAGTATATACATGAATATTCGGGCTCAAGAAAAATTTGAAACAAATACACTTTGGCCAAGTTCCACAACAATCACATCCATCATGGAAACATCAACCAAAGCATCAAAGGATCATAAAAAAAATGTTCTAAGTAACTTCATCATTAGTCTACAACATGAAAATGTATATACCCTGTTGTCAAATCAAAATTGGGTATATTTTGGGTAACTACATGTACTCTACAAAATCCGTGCAAAATATGTACATATACAAACAAGAAAAAACATCAACAGGCAGCCCAAGTTAGCACAAACAACATGTCATATCAGTCTTCCTGGACTATGATACATCACAAAAAAAATGCAACAAACAAGAAGGTACCAAGGCAGTCAACCATACAAGACAAAACACGCAAGTTAGCTTGAAAATGCAACCTACAAGCATACATATAGAATTCCAAATTTTGCTCCGTATTAAAGATATTTTTCCATATTGCATGGTTTAAAAGAGATACATGATCTACACTTATATGGAGCATAACAATGTCTAATATCCAAAACTTTTCAAACCTTCACTCATCCATTTTACACTTCCTCCAAACATCTCAGCCATCAGACCTATCATGTATGCATTAACCCTAACAACCATACAACCTACATACCTCATGCATAACACTGCATCTCTCAACTCCACTCACTCCATATCATCAACCCATCCATTACCAGCCATCACCATCCATTCCTATGATCTAAAAACACTAAAAATACAAAAATATGCATGTAGCTACATGAAGTGATAGGAAGCTACAAGAAGCAGAAAATTGCAATGATGCAAGAAGTCTCGTCATAGTAACTATAGGAAATTGAAATAAAGAAACTTCCTTCTAGAAGCTACAAGAAACATCCTACAAGCTCACGGTTTAAAATTTTTGGAGTTTCAAAGGTATAGAAGCACATATATGACCATGTTACACATCTTCAACTGATTCTTCAAACAATTCAACTATGTCTAAGTATTCAAGGTTCTATATGATCCCCTATAAACCTATAAGAAGATACAGGAAATAGGGAAGCTCACTATTTTCAACTCCATTGATCAAATCAAGGACAAGAGAACCTTCACAAGCATGTAATTATTCATCAACACCTTCAAAAAACTCCATGCATGCATATGAAGTAAGCTATAATAGGTATCTCATTCACTCTTTCTAAAACTCATTTAATTTAATTAGTCAATTGTAACCCATAATATTAAGCATGGTCAACAAAACCCAATTTCCTTCATCAGCAAGGCGGGCCTCAACTCTACATGTGTGGGGGGTCACTGAGTTTTCTGATGTGGTCACTAAGTGGTCGAGGTGGAAACTTCAGTTGTCAAAGACATGACAAGAAAGAGGTTGTTGAAGTTGGTCAGAAATTCATAGTAAAAAAAAGGAGGCATTTATGAGAAAAGTCACATCAAATGTGCACCAACTTTTGAAATGAAGTGAAGGGTGCCTCCACCACCTAAGATCATAATCAAAATCACTATCACATGCAAATAATGCCAATACTTCAAACCACCAGCATGCAACAACAAACAATCTAAACGATTATGCAATAGGAGAAGTTGAAAAGGGGGGCTACAGGAATTGGTTTTGAACAAAGATATAAGAGCATACCTCTTAGAGAATTGACATAAGTTATAAGAGTTATTTGAGATGTTAGTTATATAATATAACTCAATAAGATTTATTTTTCTTTGATATCCCCCATATCTTGTCAAAATTTTCCTAGTTTTTGCCCTCAATTTTCTTCAGAAGACTGTGTGTGCATAAGAGTTTCTTATATACTCTAGAACACTCCTAAGTAATCCAAATACATGTTTCTACATCATTGTTTCCCTAAATATTGTTATAGGATGTCACCCTAGCTATTATGCTTCACCCATGGAGTTTGTCTTCACCAATTTTTCTACAGTTTTGTCCTCAAAAGTACTAGAAGGGATTGAATTGGAGAAAACTTATTCTCCTTCAACCACCATTCATCATATATACAAGTCATCTCTTTGCTTATTTAATAATATTTGATAGGTGGTAGGTTTAGGCTTGGATCTCCAAGATTTTTTCTTTCCTCAGACCCTACCTTCTTGGAATTTCTACAATCATTTTGTGTTTTGAACCTAAATATGAACACACTTGCTATAGGAAATTCTATCCTAACACTCTAAAGGCATATTTTTTTTTAACATTGATTAATACCCTACAAACCCCATAATCCTCTATTCTAGTAATTGCATTTCAGCTACAACTTGTCTATGTTTTCATATATCCTTGACTCTTGTTGGATTCATCTTGTACCCCTTACTCTCATTTTTCTTCTCTTCATATCAAGAACCTGGGGAGGCCAAGATCTAGGTTGTTTTTTATTCTTTGTTGCAATAGTCTTCTGAGCTAATGGAGTTACTCTTGTACAAAACCTTATAGGATACACAAATATGGAATTCAAAGTGAACTATGGGGGTAAGTTTCAACAAGAGGTAGCCTACAAATACCTCTATGGTGATGCTATGGAAAGACGAACTATTAGAGTTCCTTGGGAAGAATTTTTGACCATGGATAGAGAGAAATTTTTGGCCTCACAACAAATTTTCAAGGAGCCTATTGTCTAGTCTAGAAATATATACAAGGAGGAAGAATAAAGTTGGGAAGGTAGAGGCCTCCAAGAGAAAACAATCCTAGAAAAGGATAAAGGTGGAAGATGAATATAAAGAATTTGTTTCCACCTTAATCAATATGTGGACCCTGGAAATTAGTCCTTTGAAAATCAAGGATGATGACACTGGTGAGACAAATGTATTTCCATCCTTTGCATGATTCCTTTTCTCCACTGGACTTCCCACAACTATAGAAGAAGTTGTCAAAGAGTTTGTAGTATGGTGTTCCCACAAATTGGACTGACTTGACACCGATAATAATGGTTGCAATTGAAATCCCACCTAGGGTAGGGGAATAAAAAAACTCAATTAGTCACTCTGTTTTTCTTTTAGTAGGAAAATATGCAAATCATTGGAAGATCATGCAGAAGGAGAAGCTCAGTGTACAATTGTTAATCATTCCAGGGTAACAAAGATATTTACATTGGTGCATATTGGAAATTGTAACATTGCAGCCTAATATGAAGAAAATGTATGTTTCTTATCATTGTTCCATGTATGCATGTTCAGTTGTTTTTGTTAGCTCTTTGTATTTCAAATTGGGTAAAAGGATAAATTTGTATTACAATGATATTTTCCATCCCGTAAGCCACATGATGGAGGGGGACTTACACATTACATTGTTACCAGGGGAACTTACGCATTACATTGTTACCAAGGAGACTTACACATTACACATTATATTATGTCTTTCACCTACATGCAAATTAAATGGATTTACCCCACAATCTAACTCATTCTTTAGGGTAGAACAAATTTCCCTATTCAAGACGTCTTCATTTTTATCTGCTTTGGAAATTTCTTTGTTATCTAAAGAAGACATAAAACCATTCTCTAGAGACTCTGAATTCGGAAATTGCATCTGTGCAGTCTCATGGTTAGTTTCAGAAAATTTACCAAAAAATGGCAATTCACAATTGATATTATTTTCACTGACAACATATTCTCTCTCACACTTGTCGCATTCCCAATCTGTCATGTCCTGAAGATACAAAGAACGTATCTCATCTAGATGATGTTGTCTTAAGTGGATAGTAACACTCTCTAACAAATCAACCAACAAAAACCTGTTTAGTTTTGGAAAATTTACGACAAAAGAAGGAATATCTTCCCTAAATTCATTCAATCCCTGGAGTATGGAAAAGTGAATGAATGGAAGCATACATTTCATGACATCATTACTGGGTGCAATTGCTTGTTTGAGGCTAAAATATGATTGGAGCCTAATTCTTAGACAACCTTGAAAGTGAAGTATGTTTTGTAAGAAGAGGCTCCATATAAATCTAGGATTCATTGAAGCCAGTTGAGATTCTCTACCTAGGCTACTTTCCCTGCAATCCCAAGAATCAATATTTTATGTTCCATTGGAGTTTCCCCGGGCAGATACGGAAGCATTGGAGGCTTTTCCCCCTTGTTCCTCACTCTTCTCTTCTATTCCATCTTGCACTTCCCTACTCTTAAAAATGGCATTATCAAAATCTGGACCATACTCTGAATGAGAAAGAGCATTGTCCAATTCCGAGAAATCTCTAGATTTAGCAGCCATGAACATGAATTTCTCTACAAAAGCACCAGTATCTGCATAACGTATGCAGTGGGCCCATGATGTTGGCTCATCCTTGGGCCGTACCACCCTCACAATAAGTTTTTTCATCTCTTGAAACTCTTTCACCATTGAGTATATATTTTTTAATTTCTCTTCATAAGTAGAATAATTATCAGGACAAACTATGGACAAAGAAGATATGCACACTGCATGTTTGTAAAATGATTGGGACACAACCATGCATCATACTAGAGATTTACAGTCACAGATGGCTTTTAATATCATCTGAATCACATATTCAGGAAGTTGATCAAAAAAATCTAGCTGTGTGCCTTCCATCTTCACTGTACCTCTACAAGACATTCAATAAAATGTAAGTGATATCATCAATCAACTCTTGCAAGAAGAGTATGAAAAATATCCATCTGAATTTTTTAAGTTGAAAACCAAAATTCCACTTTAAACTCTCCATCACAAATATGCAAAGATACACATACCTAATGTTATATGGTATAAACATTAAAAAATAGGTAAAATTATGGTGAGGGTTATTTCCTGGATACAAATGGATCAACCCCCTAGTAGATAAACCTCCATTTGTAATGAAAAAATGAGCTAATTTTCCCCTAATGAATAAGATTTGTCTGAAAAAGATTATTCCCATTCTTCAGACAAGAAGAGTGTCCTTCCTTGATCCATCTGGTAATGGATGCTAGCTCATACGTTTTCCCTGTAGAAACAATGACTGGTTCTCTCATCAAGTCAAGTAGATGGGACATCTGAAATCATCTGGAATAACAAAGGCATCCTCAGGCTCTGTTCTAAAAATTCCTCCTTCACACGATGGTTGTAGGTGTGCACCAAATCCCATGTCTATAACCCTAAATAGGAAAAACTTGCAATAGCACATGAAGCCAATCAAGATATTAATAATTGAATCATTTTGATTTGTACCTAGCTTGTTATGATTTCCCATCTCTTCCTCCAACAACTCTATCTCTCTACGACAATCACTTGCAATTTTTAGAAGCAAATCATCCAAAGCATTTCTGAGTTTAGATTCATTAGGGGTCACCTCCTTCTCAAACTCATCAAGAACGGAAAGCACATTTCTGTGCAACTGCTCTTCAAAAACATCAATGAAAAGCTTAGTTCTTCTAGCATGACTGTGAACCAAGTCAATTTGCTCCTTAAACTCGTCTGAGACATCCATCAATTTCAAGGGAAATACATCCAATGCAATAGCCATGGAAAGCGTTGGAACATTAAATTTGTTTGATATTTCTTCAGTTTGCATGACCAACCAAATACAATTTGAATCATCGCTACAGTCCTCTAAAAAATATTTTGTCTTCTGCAAAATCACATATTGTTCTTTGAAGCATAAGAATGCAGAGGGAAGCAATGGAACCCCCATATCTATGACTTCTTCAAAAAGCATAGGCAAAACCTTAATTTTTCATGTAATGCAGATTGCATTTCTCCTCTGGCATCATCTAGGCTTCTCATAACATATTACCTGTTCAGCAAGAGGAAGTAGAGCTTGTAATAAAGATACAACATAAGTGTCCATTGTAGGTACAAATACAAGACTTCTTAAAGCCCATCTTTTATGAAGAGATGGAGGGATGTTTCATTTAAGATGTTCTTCTTTAAAGTACAATGTTGATCAGAATGTGAAACTAGTACACGTTGTGTAATATAGTCAGAACACATGCACATATGGTGGAACTTTTACATTAAGAATCTGGGAAAAACTTTAAACTT
The DNA here is from genome assembly GCA_009831015.1 of Picea engelmannii. Taxonomy (NCBI): domain Eukaryota; kingdom Viridiplantae; phylum Streptophyta; class Pinopsida; order Pinales; family Pinaceae; genus Picea; species Picea engelmannii. The sequence goes on along the minus strand of ML789619.1, from coordinate 458,624 downwards.
AGAGTAATTTTGACAAAATATGTTGAATTCACTCGTCTATAAGGAAAAAAGGAAGCTCCATATATAGACCAATATGTTGGATCCTGGAGGATCACAAAGAAATGACCCATTCACTTGCATAATCAAATACTTGTATCTTCCAAGCAACAAACTGATGCAGGAGCATCTCCCACATCAAGCGAGCCAGCACGAATGTAAGTGGACAGTTGGACAAGTGCCAGCACAAAATTTTGAATTGCCTTGGAGTTTGTTGCGCAATCTTAAATGAAGTCATTAAGAAGAGGTGCACTTGTATATTGTAATTGGACCTTGAGCCTTTAGCTCTCGTCCTTAGTAGGTAGAAGGCATTTAAAGTAGTTAATGCAGGTAGATAGAATTTAATTCTAGATTAGACTATTTGAGAGCGCAAGAGGGAATTGGGATATAGACACCCTCATTGTGAATTATATCATTAGATTCTAAGCATTGAGAAGAAGAGCATGCAGAGAGCTATGTAAGAACACCCATGTATAGATATTTGGATTAATAGAAGAGATTGATTCAAATTCATGGTTCTGTGTTGTTCTCTGTGTATTGATGCTGAATGATATGCTCATGAATGTTTGCTTCCTGTTATACATTTTCTTTATATTCTATGTATATGATTTCATGTTTGAGTTGAAGTCTGAGAGGAAGAAGGAATGAGTTTCAATTGTTTCTCTATTTGAGCTAGAGAGTTCCTACAAGGAGTGCAGTTGAAGTGTCCACAACGAGTGCGTTGACAAAGGGTTCAGATAGAGATAGCTTTTGTTCTCATCTTCGCAGGAGTGCAGTTGGGCACAGGATCCGTGCAAGGAGTGCGCAGGCCAAGCTAAGTTCAGGGTTGTGAACATGAGTAAAACGTCGAGGGACTGCTACTGCAGGGGTACGAAGAGTAGAAGATTCAACACTTGGAAGTTGTTGAATGTCTGCCGCAAGGAGTGTGTGCAAGAATATTCTTTCAAGATTAGGAAGGACAGCGCAGGGAAGTTGCGACTAGAAGATTCAAGAAGGTGTCACAAGTTTTCACGCAGGTGGACGAGTTCCACGGAGGAGCACTTAGTCATTTCGCAGATTTCATCAGGAGGAACGAACGGTCAAAATTCTCCGAGGAGAATTCGCGAATCTCCATGATCCGTTGGATCTCACAGAGGTGCAAGGGAGATATCGTAGAGTATTTCACAGAGTTCAAAGCTCAGGAGGGATAGAACCATAGATACGAGCCACAAGGGCCATCGAATTTACATGTGGTTTCGTATATCGGGGTTTCGTGGCTTGAACTCCGTAAACATTGCAGCAGAAATCACGAAATTGTGAAACGCGATATCCTAATGGCAAGGGGATAGTGTGGGGCCACAAGGGTCAGAGGGGTGGACATGTGGCATGAGTTACCAGAGTTTCATGGCAAGAAGTCCTGAAACAATAGCATCAGGATTCACGATATTGCGAACTCCAAAACACCGATGGAGTGAAACCGTTGAATAGTCAACTCTCGCGTGCATCAGAGTTTCGGTACATCGGGGTTTGGGAGTCAGTAAAGCAGGTTGTTTGACATCACAAATGCTGAAATCGCGATAGGGAAAGTCCCGAAAGAGAAGGAAAAGGTCAGCATTGACTGAGGTGTCAGGTCTCAGCGATCCGAGAGTACAACATTAGACCACTGACCTCATGAATCCGCAAAGTCCGATCCCCCGAGTGTGAAGAGGGGATCCCACGAAGATTTTCTGTGGGTGCAGATTTTTCGATAGGGAAATAAAAGAACCTTTTGAAGTTCTTCGGGACGAGAAGGAAGAAAATATCCTTAGCTGACGTAGACCTTTCGACTTGCGAGTTGTGAGGAAGGGCATTGGCATCAGTTTGGTATCATAGCACAGAAAGATTATTTGATTTCCGTAGTAGAGAAAGGAAAATTCGCCATGCCGTTGAGGAGAGATAGATAGTCACCTAATCCAGAGGATAGGGAAATTCCACGAAGAAGAGGTAGGAAGATGACCGATCCAGTTGTGGAGAGACAAATGCGTGATCTACGAGCTAGACTCGAAGACATGGAGACAATGCAAAGACGCAAGTCGGTGCTGGGGATCCGAGTGATTCTGAAAGCGAGATTGAGGCTGAACAAGAAGAAGAAGTTGCAGCCGAAGATGCATCAAATGAACGTTTGATAAAAGCTATTGCTAGGATGGGTGCAAGAGAAAAGATGGACATTCTAGTTTATGAGGGAAACTTGGATGCAGAAGAACTTCTAGACTAGATTAGAGCTCTGGAAATGTATTTCGACTATGAAGATGTCGAAGAAGACAAGAAAGTCAAGCATGCTGTCACAAGATTGAAGGGACATGCAACATTGTGGTGGGATGAACTACAAGCTGACAGACGCTGCAAGGGCAAGCAGAAGATCAAGAGTTGTGACAAAATGATTGTGAATATGAAGGCGAAATTCATCCCCAGAGATTATCAAATTTCTCTATTCAGGAGGATGCAAAACTTGAGATGGAAGTTGATGACAGTGAAGGAATACACTGAGGAATTCTACAAACTGAACATTAGGGCAGGTCATCAGGAGAGCGATGATGAAAAGGTTTCCAGATATATGAATGGCCTGAGATATGATATCTAGAATGAGATGAGCATGGTAACGATCCAAACGGAGGAAGATGCTTATCAGATGGCTCTGAAAGCTGAAGAGAAGTTGAGCCGAAAGAAGAGTCAAAGGGGCCGAGGCAGAAGTCAGCCCAGAGGCAAATCAGTTGCCCAGGATAGATATCAGAAGCCCAAGGAGGACTGGAAGAAACCTCAGACTCGAACAGAGAGAGGTGGAACCTCACAGCGAGGGCAGCAATATGCTGAACAGAGAGGGCAGTATACTAAGCAGAGAGGAGATTATGCTGACAACAACACTTTTCCTCATACTAGAGGGAGAGGAAGAGGAAGAGGTGGAGTAATCACATGCTTCACATGCGGAAAGAATGGGCACAAGTCTTATGAGTGTCCAGATAAGAAGAAAGAAGGGGGATAAGCTCACATCGCCGAAGCACAGAGGCGGGATTTTGAGGTAGAAGACGTTGAAGGCGGAAGATCGCTGATGATGCGAAAAATCCTTTTGACACCCGAGAAGGAGGTGGAGAGTTCAGTCCAAAGGACCAGACTTTTTAGGATTACTTGCAAGGCCAAGGACAGGGTATGCAAGGTCATTGTAGATAGTGGTAGCATGGATAATCTTGTATCTACATAGATGGTATAAAATCTAGAGTTGGAGATGACTGATCATCCAAGCCCATACAGAGTTTTGTGGCTACAAAAAGGACACCAGGTAACTGTCACCAAACAATGTTTAGTTGAATTCAAGATAGGAGGATATAATGATAAGATATTATGTGATGTCATTCCTATGGATGTTTTTCTTCTATTGTTGGGTAGACCATGGCAATATGACAAGAATGTGATTCATGATGGGAGAGTGAACACATACACCTTAGAGAAGAATGGGAGGACACATATGTTACTTCCAATTAAGGATAAGGAGGTGAAGCCTGAAGTAAGCAAGATCGTACTTCTCATGAGTGGGAAGGAACTTCTTACAGAGGTTAAGAAGAAGGAGGATCCACAGTTCATTGTGGTCAGAAAGCCGAAGATTGTTCTGACTAGCACAAGAGTGGATGATTTACCAGAAGAAGTTCAAGAACTACTGGAAGAGTTCACTGACATAGTAGTGGACAAATTACCTCATTCGTTACCACTGATTAGAAGTGTGATTCATCACATTGATCTCATACCAGGAGCTAGTTTTCCAAACAAAGCCGCGTACAGATTGACGCCGCAAGAGAATGAAGAGGTTAAGAGGCAAGTCCAGAATTTATTGGACAAAGGTTTGGTCAGGGAAAGCTTGAGTCCATGTGTTGTTCCAACAGTACTCAGTCCGAAGAAAGATAGAGGTTGGAGGATGTGTACTGATTCAAGGGTGATCAAAAAGATAACCATCAGGTACAGGTTTCCATTGCCGAGGATGGATGATCTTATGGATTGCTTGAGTGGAGCAAGATATTTTTCAAAGATTGATTTGAAAAGCAGTTATCACCAGATTCGCATGAGAGAGGGTGATGAGTGGAAGATAACATTCAAAACAAATGAAGGGTTGTATGAATGGCTTGTTATGCCATTTGGCTTAACAAATGCGCCAAGTACCTTCATGAGGTTGATGAACGAAGTCCTGAGGGAGTTCATCGGAAAATTTGTTATCATGTATTTAGATGACATACTGGTTTACAGTAAGACAGTGGCAGAGCATCTGAAGCATTTGGCTACAGTGATGCAAAATTTATAGCAAGAGAAGCTGTTGATAAATGTGAAGAAGTCCTCATTCATGAAGACATAACTCATTTATTTGGGATTTGTTATTTCTGCAAATGAGTTGAGGATGGATCCAGATAAGGTTGAAGTAATCAAGAATTGGCCATCACCAAGAAATATTTTTGAGGTGAGAAGTTTTCACGGATTGGCTAGTTTCTACCGGAAGTTCATCAAGAATTTCAGTGGAATTAGCGCAGCAATGATGGATACAGTGAAGATAAGACATAAATATTTTCACTGGAGAGAAGAGGCCGAAAAGAGTTTCAATCTGTTGAAAAGGAAGATCATGGAACAACCAGTTTTGGTGTTGCCGGATTTCCAGAAAACATTTCAGGTAAAATGCGATGCAAGCGGATTTGCAATTGGGGCATTCTTGAGTCAGGAAGACAGGCCGATAGTGTATTTTAGCGAGAAGTTGAATGAGGCAAAAGTGAAGTAATCCACTTATGATAAGGAGTTTTATGCTATCATACAGGCATTGAAGAAATGGAGGCATTACTTGATCCCGAAAGAGTTTTTCTTATATAGTGACAATCATGCATTGTAGTTTATGACTCAACAAGAGAAGTTGAATCAGAAACATGTCAAATGGGTTGAGTATATGAAGAATTTCACATTTGTGATTAAACATATTTTTGGTACTACTAACAAAGTGGCTGATGCTTTGAGCGGGAAGTGTTTGTTGTTGCAGGAGTTCAAAGTCAAAACATTGGGTTTTGATGATCTCAGGAACATGTACGCTGATGATCAGGATTTTAAGGAGGCGTATGAAGCAGCTGAGAATCCAATTCTCAGAGACAGAAGCCCGTGGATAGAGTACATGATCCAGGAAGGATTATTTTTCAGAGGTAATCAACTGTGCATTCTAAAATGCTCCATGAGGGAGAACTTGCTGAAGGAGAAACATAGTGGAGGATTGGCAGGGCACTTTGGTCATGACAAGATATTCACAAAGTTGAACGAGTCATATTTTTGGTTGGGAATGCGAGCATATGTCAAGATATTCGTAGACAGATGTAGAATTTTCTATCATTCGAAGGGAAGGAAGAAGAATGCGGGATTCTATCAACCATTGCCCATACCAGAGAGACCGTGGGACGTGATTAACATGGATTTTGCATTGGGTTTTCCAAGAACACAAAGAGGTGTTGATTCAATATTTGTGGTGGTGGATAGATTTTCCAAAATGGCACACTTCATTCCATGTCAAAAGACCAGTGATGCAACTCACATCGCGAACCTATTTTTCAAGGAGGTCATTCGACTTCATGGGTTGCCGAGAAGCATTGTTTCGGATCGAGACACGAAGTTCATAGGGAATTTTTGGAGGACCTTATGGAGGAAGCTGGGAACTAACTTGGCATTTAGTTTAGCTTATCATCCTCATATGGATGGATAGACAGAAGTGGTCAATAGAAGCCTGGGAGACTTGCTGAGAATTTTGGTGACAGAACACCACAGCCAGTGGGACAACATATTACCACAGGCAGAGTTTGCTTATAATGACTCGGTGAATAAGAGCACAGGGAAGAGTCCATTTTAGGTTGTCTATGGCATGCATTCGAGAGGAATTTTTGAACTAAGAGATTCAAAATAGATTGCAATTAGGAGCACTAGTGCAGAAGAATTCGCAGAGGCGATGAGGGAACTTCACAGCCAGATGAAAGAGCGGTTGAAAATTTCAAGTCAAGAGTACAAGGGTAGAGCCAATCAGCATATAAGACAACTTTAGTTTGAGGTTGGTGACTTGGTTCTGGCACATTTGAGGAAATAAAGGTTCCCAAGAGGAACATACAACAAGTTGAAGATGAAGAAAATCAGGCCATGTAGGGTCTTGAAGAAATTTGGGGCGAATGCCTATGAGATTGAATTACCCGATGGGATCGGAATTTCTCCGATATTCAATATCTCAGATTTGTACCGATATAGAGCTAAAGAGATAGAGAATGGAGATGAGCATCCAGTGATCTAGTGGAAAAAGAATATTCCAGTTGCAGAGAAGCCGCAGATGGAGTACATATTGGACAAGAGAGTGAGTAAGAGGACCAGGTGAAAGCAATACTTTGAGTATTTGGTCAAGTGGAAGAACCATCCAGTTGAAAATGCCAGCTAGGAGACCGAAGCGGAGATCCAGAAGCATGGATAGACCATGCAGGAGTTCATGGATAGGATCCCATGAAAATTTTCAAGCCAGGGAGTATGATACAGGAGCATCTCCCACATCAAGCGAGCCAACACGAATGCAAGTGGACAACTGGACAAGCGCCAACACAAAATTTTGAATTGCCTTGGAAGTTGTAGCATAGTCTTAAATGACTTCATTAAGAAGAGGCGCACTTGTATATTGTAATCGTACCTTGAGCCTTTAGCTCTCGTCCTTAGTAGGTAGAAGGCATTTAAAGTAGTTAATGTAGGTAGAAAGAATTTAATTCTAGATTAGCCTGTTTGAGAGCACAAGAGGAAAACAGGATATAGGCACCCTCATTGTGCATTGTATCATTAGATTCTGAGCATTGAGAAGAAGAGCATGCAGAGAGCTGTGTAAGAACACCCATGTACAGATATTTGGATTAATAGAAGAGATTGATTCAAATTCATGGTTATGTGTTGTTCTCTGTGTATTGATGTTGAATGATATGCTCATGAATGTTTTCTTCCTGTTATACATTTGCTTTATATGATGTGTATATGATTTCATGTTTGATTTGAAGTCTGAGAGGAAGAAGGAATGAGTTTCAATTGTTTCTCTATTTGAGCCAGAGAGTTCCTACAAGGAGTACAGTTGAAGTGTCCGCAAGGAGTGCCTTGACAAAGGATTCAGATAGAGATATCTTTTGTTCTCATCTCCATAGGAGTGCAGTTGGGCATAGGAGTCGTGCAAGGAGTGCACATGCCAAGCTAAGTTTAGGGTTGTGAACCTGAGTAAAACGTCGAGGGATTGATGCTGTAGGGGTGCGCAGAGTCAAAGATTCAACACTTGGAAGTTTTTGAATGTCTGCCACAAGGAGTGCGTGCAAGAATATTCTTTCAAGCTTAGGAAGGACAGCGCAGGGAAGCTGCGACTGGAAGATTCAAGAAGGCAGCACAAGTTTTCACGCAGGTGGACGAGTTTTGCGAAGGAGCACTTAGTCATTTCGCAGATTTTATCAGGAGGAACGAATGGTCGAAATTCTCTGAGGAGAATTCACAAATCTCTGTGAGCCGTTGGATCTCGCAGAGGTCAAAGGGATATATGACAAAGTATTTCATAGAGTTCAAAGCTCAGGAGGGATAGAACCATAGATCCGAGCCACAAGGGCCATCGGATTTACACATGGTTTCGTATATCAGGGTTTCATGGGTTGAACTCTGTAAACATTGCAGCAGAAATCGCGAAATTGCGAAACGCGATGTCCTGATGGCAAGGGGATAGTGTGGGGCCATAAGGGTCAAAGGGGTGGACAGGTGGCAGGAGTTATCGAAGTTTTGTGGCAAGAAGTCCCGAAACAATAGCATCAAGATTCGCGATATTGCGAACTCCGAAATGCCGATGGAGTGAAACCGTTGAACAATCAACTCGTGCATGCGTCAGAGTTTCCGTACATCAGGGTTCAGGAGTCGGTAAAGCAGGTTTTTTGACATCGCGAATGCTGAAATCGCAATAGGGAAAGTCCCGAAAGAGAAGGAAAAGGTCAGCATTGACTGAGGTGTCGGGTCTTGGCGATCCGAGAGTACAACATTAGACCACTGACCTCGCGAATCCGCGAAGTCCGATCCCCCGAGTGTGAAGATGGGATCCCATGAAGATTTTCTGTGGGCATAGATTTCCCGATAGGGAAATAGAAGAACCTTTTGAAGTTCTTCGGGCCGAGAAGGAAGAAAATATCCTGAGCTGACGTAGACCTTTCGACTTGCAGGTTGTGAGGAAGGGCATTGGCATCACAAACTAGTGACATAAATTTAAGTTGGGTTCAAGAACCTAGTGCTGCTTTCTTTTCTACCCACTAAGATCAAATACTTTAGGTGACAGAAAAAAAAAGTAACTTCTCACATCATATGTACAAATTGAACTACAGAAAATAGAGTATCCAACAAATAATTGTTTGAGAAGATTTACCACAACCAAAGATTCCATTTAGCCAAGAATGCAATTAAAGTCTATGATTATAATCTCCTGAATAATTAAAGGTTCCAGCCATAATACTATGAATAAGAGGGTCAAGGTCCAGGTCACGGACAAACTTATGTTATAGATTAACAAAAAACAATACTAGAGAAAATTCACCAATGGCACTACATGGAGATACTACAAGGTAGTTTCACTGGCCTCTTTTTTGGATTGTACAATTACAACTAGTGTTCTTTCATCCTCCAAATAGGAGTATTATATTCACATGGATTCACATACAAATGTCCAAGATACAAATGCAATTCCTCATGGAATACTTCAATGCAACAACAATATAACAAAGACTTGAAAGAATTGATAAATGAATGCAGTAATGATTTAAATTAAAAACAATGTTGCTCCCTGTTTAATCTCTAGTGCAAAGCTACTATTGAGACATGCAAGCTACATAATGCACCACCGAGCCCTAGAATAAACCACAATGTCAGACCTAGAAAGAGAGTATAGATTTTAGAAATTGAAGCAAAATGCAAAACTTCACCACCACATGTTTCTATAGGGATGCAAGATACAACCTCAGGAATATGATCCTTTCAAAACTAGAGCTATAGTTCTTCAGATCTAAGGCCCTGCTCCTTCAGAACTAGATTCATAACATCATATCAGTTAGCCTAATGTTCTTTCTTTTAGTTGTTATGTCATTAGTTAGAAACTGGATTTTGGAGAAGCATCCCATAGTTCATGTTGAATTGTTTTGGTAAAGGAACTAAGAAAGTAGGGCTTTGCATTATCAAAGACTCCACCTCTGTACTTTGATCCCTAGAGAAGACTATTTCTAGGAATCTATAAGCATAAGAAACAAACAAAACAATTTAGAATTACTCAGTGTAGAAATGGAAAATAAGTATTCTTCCAGCAAAACATTTTATAACTGGATTTTAAATTTTATAAACACCATAAAACTGTGAATAAGTCATTTAAAAAGAATTAAAACAACTATTGATACCCATGTTATAGTGGTTGAATAGTGAGGTTAACAGAGAGATAATATAATGATAGCTCCATATCGAGATAAATATGAATAAGTTTTCCCTTTTTCCTTTTATAACCAGATCATGATTGTACTATGAAATTTCAGGAGATAGAGAGGATTTCCAAAGGGCTATAGGTATATGATAGATATAACAACAAAAAAAGGTGGTCAAGGTGAGGGGGGGGGGGGAGGCTGTTGTCCAGGGTATTTTTGGCAATGACTATGGGATAAGAAGGCATATTAATTTCAGACCTGTCATCTTCACAGATCTAACTTGGAGGCATTGTTCCAAGTTATTTTCTCAGAAATGGTCATTTTGGTGGCTTTACATTGACAGAAAGGAATTCTTCAATCATTTTTCTTATGCACAAGATGGTTTTTCTTACTTCTTCCATAATATATCAACTGCAGAGTCTAACACCTTTTGTAGCAAGTCAAAGGAAACTCGAACTTTTCCTTTCACCTCTTTCCTCGGTCATTGATTTCCAACATATTCTATAGGTCTAACAACATATTCTAGATTCAATTGGGGGCATCTATCTTTGATATTGTTTTCAAACTAGGATCAACATGTACCAATACACCTACAGATTTGATACTATTTACATAATTCACTTCATATTGAGTTTTGTGTCCATATCTTGGTATCCCATCTTTCTTTTCACATGCATCTCAATCGATAGAAGTCTGGAGGCCTGTAGATTGTTATACATGGACAAATACTCTTCCGACAATATCAAGCAGAGGTCTACTAGAAAACACCTCTGTTGTAAGGTCAATAATAGGATAGTTAGTATGAGCAACAGGATAGGCAAACACAGGCATTGGCAAGAATAGGTCTACTATAAAAGATCAGAAATAGGATAGTTAGTATGAGCACCAGGATAGGAAAACACCAACATTGACAAGAAGAGGTCTACTGTAAAAGATCAGTAATAGGATAGTTAGTATGAGCACCAGGATAGGAAAACACCAACATTGGATAGTTAGTATGAGAATTCTCACAAAGACAATCCCCTATCTTCTAGGCACATCAGAAAGATTGTAATAATAGAGTGCCTCATAACCATCATAGTCAGTAGGTCAACATACATCACTAGCAAACACAGGCATTGACAAGAATAGGTCTACTGTAAAAGATCAGAAATAGGATAGTTAGTATGAGCACCAGGATAGGAAAACACCAACATTGACAAGAAGAGGTCTACTATAAAAGATCAGTAATAGGATAGTTAGTATGAGCACTAGGATAGGAAAACACCAACATTGGATAGTTAGTATGAGCATTCTCACAAAGACAATCCCCTGTCTTCTAGGCACATCACAAAGATTGTAATAACAGAGTACCTCATAACCATCACAGTCAACAGGTCAGTATACATCACTACCAATATATA
>ML789619.1:411178-439428 GCA_009831015.1 Picea engelmannii | reverse complement strand
TAGAAGGTTCTCCAATACTTTATCATTTAAATATTCCTTCTTGATTTTGTCACCTTAATTTATCATTTCTTGATTTTGTCACTTCTCTTTATTATTTAAATAATCCACCTTGACTTTGTCACTTTACTTTATCATTTAAATAAAGATTTCTTCTTTTAGGTCACTTTGACTTCTTTGACCTTGGGGGATTCAAGCCTTCATGTGGGGGTCCTTCATCTTCATAAGGTCATAACTCTCAAACCATGAGGAGTTATGTGACATTCTACATACCACTGAAAATGGCATGATAAGAACTATCCATCTAGGATGGTTTCACCAACAATTTCCTTGATCGTCATCTCATTATTCCACATACAAGCATGGGTCCTCCAACCATTCTTCTAGGATAACTCAATCTGTAAAGCGTCTTCCTGTGAGGACTTTCACCATAAGGGGACCACTTTGGAGTTCATCCATTTGTGCACCTTATCAATCACGATAAGAAAATAATGAGAGAAAGGGTCCTCCAACCATTCTTCTAGGATAGCTCAATCCGCAAAGCGTCTTTCCGTGAGGGATTTCACCATAAGGGGACCACTGTGGAGTTTATCCATTTGTGCACCTTGTCAATCATGATAATATAATTATGAGTCATCTATACATTTTTCCAACAATGCATCATATACCAATGAAACCACAACGATCCATCTTCATCATGTATCAATGACAACTCATTGATCCATCTTCATCATATCAATGACAACTCATTGATCCATATTCATCTATGCATTCTCATCAAGGAAAATACATATTATATTACATCAATCATCAATCAATCAATCCTTTGATATCAATCAATCACTTGACATCAATCAATGACATCAATCAATCAAACCATTGGCATGAATGACAACATGATCCAACATAAAATATAGTAATCTCTCCATTGTTTGGGGAGGACTCTAAGAGAAATGTCCAAATGACAATATAATAATTCATCGAGTTTTTATTTTAATTGTAGTTTTATAATTTCTGCATTGTGTGATTTGATTAATTAATTTGATTTATTTCCTTTCCACATTTGTAATAGATTTATTTTTTTTATCAGCTTAATTAATTTAATTAATTTATGTTGATATATAATAGAGTGTTGTGTAGCTTAAATGGTTTCTTTGATTTCTTGTTGTGCAATTTTATTAAAAACTCACATAGGATTTATTTTATTTAATTTTGTAACTAGCTTCTTGATTCAATTTGTTCTTGTATTTAGATTACCCATACAAGGTTTTTTTATTTATGCAATAAAGTATTCATATCATATTTAATTTATTCATTTGTTTCTAATAAATGCATTTTAGGTTGGGTTACATTCTTTTATGCCATTAATTAATTGTGCTTAACGCGATGACTATATTTTTTGGTCTACGTAAATCTTGGAAAGGACTAGGATCTCATTTCAAGGGATAAGATGATTTATTTTCCAACAAGTAGTTAATTAATTTCCTTTCAGCAAGCGTGGTTTGAATTTCAATTTCTGAAAGAGTAATTTAGATTTTCAATTCTGCAATTAGTTTTACTACACATAGTTGACGTTTCTTCAGGAGAAAGTTGAGTCATATTCTCGATATCTATGCAGATTGTGTATTTATTTTCAAGCAAGAGTGATTTCCTTTCATCCAAGTATGACATTTCCTTTCTTACCAGTGTGATTCCCTTTTCTGAAAGTGTGACATTTACTTTTCCACAAGTGTGATATTTACATGTATACAAAAGTGTGTTTTCAATTCCTCCAAGTGTGGATTTCAGTAGAACCTTTCCAAAACATGAGAATTGTTTATACTTTGATGACAAACATAATCATTGATACTATGACTACAACACATATAAATAATAGTTGTGCCTGCATATACAGTGCATGACAATTCACAAGTTCCATACGAGCCTTGGATTGATAATTAAATGCACAATATTTTAGTTGTCTTTCTGAGAAATTAGAAAGGTGATAAAAGACCCGAAAAATATGAGAAAACATTTTCTCAGATGAATTAAAACATGAACTGAATATTTAACTACTATTATCTAAAACTATACTATGATAACTCTATGCTAAACTATTCTTTCCTGACCAACAACAAACTAAAAGAGTATTAACGCAATAAAAAATGATATTACCAGCAAAACAAATAATTCATAAATGAAAGTAACAGATGAAACTAATAATGTTAGCAATGTAGAACGTGGTGATTACCTGCACAAGAGATATAGCTAGTAGAAGAACAAACACAACTTGCAAAAGTGAGAAGAGAGAAAAAATGGAGAGAAAATAATAGAATTGTATTAACCAAATGAATTAGTGATAATTTGCACATGATATACTATGCATATCTCGAATAATTCACACTCAAAGAGAATTGAATGCATCCTAGTGGTGGTCTATAGATATTTGGACACACATAGGAAGTTATCGAAGTTAACTACCACCTAGTCCTAGTTAACTAATCTTGTAGTCTTCAGTTAACTAAGTCACACATGTGGAAGTGAGAGAAACACATGCAACTGCTGGTGATAAAAATAAGTTTTTTGTGTATGAGTGAATTCCAGTAGTCTGATTGAATGCAACTAACTCTAAACTGAATATAATATTCTCCTAGAATGTAGGAGAGGTTCCTTAAAAATAGGACACCCTCAATAATGACTAATAAACATAGGAAAATANCCCCCCCCAAACACTAGTATGGGGTAATAAAGAATAGTTCTTCGCAAATAAGGCCATGTTAGGTACCCATGAACAATGAAGCTAATGAAAATTGAAAATAAAGTGAGGAAATAGGGAAAACCTCATGGGACCCACCCCCCTCATTATACAATGCATCAAAAGAAGAAAATAGAGTTGCCAATAAATTATGTCCTTCACTCCAAGAAGATTGCGTAGAGAGTGAAACTTCTTCTTTATGAAGGTCTTGGTGAAGATGTCAACAGTTTGTTCAGAGGAAGGAAACAACTATAGGTCGATGATCCTCTCATGGACTAGAACTCTGATGTAGTACATATGGATCTCAATATGGTTTTTCTATTGTCACTACACTAGGTCTCTGCAAAAATTGAGAGTACTCTAGTTATCACACCAAATGATAGTCAGTTTGTGGATTTGGATGCCCAAATCGGTAAGGAAAGTATGTAGCCACAATGCCTGGATGGTGATGCTAGATAGATCTCTATACTCAACCTCAACTAGATATAGAGAAATAGCATATTGTTTCCTGCTCGACTAACAGATAGGCCCTAAACACAAACTGAGAGTGTATTTGGATGTGTACTTGTGATCATTTTTTTCACTTTCCCAGTTAGAATCTATGAAGTATATGAAATCCAATGCAGAGACTGATGCATAATGAATCCCATAGTTGATGGTTCCCTCAACGTACCAAAGGATATTCTTTGCATCCTTCTAGTGTAACTCATGTGGCTCTTGTATATACCTAGATATTTCTCCCACTACATATGATAGGTCTGGCTGGGGTGGGAGAGATACAACAAACTCCCCACTTTTTGCCTATACAGAGTGTTGTCAACTAGTGGAGTGTCCTCGCCATTCTCAAGTCTCACCTCGAATAGGAAGGGGGTAGGGGGAGACTTGAAGTTTGTCATGTGAAATATCTCCATGAGATCCTGAGCATAATTTTATTGATATATATTTATTCTTGAAGAATCCTGACTAATCTTGAGACCAAGGAAGTAATGTAGTGGACCCATGTCCATCATAAAAATATTGTCATGCAAAATTCTCTTCATTGTAGAAATCAATGAATTCAAGCAACTAGTGATCAAAAGATCATCCACATAAACAACTAGAATCAAAAGTGAATCAAAATTCCTAAGCATGTAGACAATTGGATCAGATTTTCATATCACAAAATTATGGGACAAAGGGTAGTATTCCATCCATGTGTACCATGATCGTAGCACCTTCTTGAGGCCATAGAGAGACTTCTTGAGCCTGGAAACTAAAGATGATTCATGTATGAACAAATGCATACATAAATATCCTCTAAGATATATTCAAGAAGAAATGCATTCTTCTCATTTATTTGCTAGACTTCCCATCCTCTATTTGGCACAATAGAAAGGTCCGAACAAATGGATTATGTATTCACTACTAGAGAAAATGTCTCATAGTAGTCTATGCCATGAATTTGTTGAAAACCTTTGGAAACTAGTCATAACTTGTATATTCTAACCTTTCTATCCACTTTTCTATTGGTCCTATAGCCCCATATCCATATGAAAATATTCCTTTTTGAAGGAAGTAGAACAATATCCCAAGTATGGTTATCGAGGAGGGAGTTGTACTTGTCCTGCATGGATGATTCCCAAAAGGAATTCCCTGTAGCCTTTCCATAGGTATATGGGTCTTAAGACTGATCCTCATAATAGTAAATAGGAAAAATGGGCACAGTGGCTATGAGTACATGAGGGGGATCCTTGAACTAAGATTGAGTCCTACTGAGATTTGTTGGATCCCCAACAAGATCTCTTGCATCCTAAAGAGTGTTATGTGCCCAATTGGGACCCTTATTTGGATCTTCATATTCCTATATTGACTGTGCATGTCCATGTTTGGAATCCTATGACTCAATATCAGAACTCATATATGAGTAGAGTTCGAATGTGCATACTCATCATCTCGAACTGGTGGAAGGAAAAACGTACCTGCATGCGGTGCATGTGGAGAATGCGAGAGAATTTCCTCAAAATGGAATTTGTGCTCAATGATGAGATGGTATGTAGAGGGATCAATGAGTCTGTATCCCTTCACACCATCTAAAAATGAGTCTTTTACTTAACATAATTATGAGGGGATCTGTTATGAATATGATTGGAACAATTAAGTGCCTCATCCCAAAGCTTTGGAGGAATTGATCTTGCATGCAACGTGCAAGAGGCCATCTCTTTGAGAGATTTTTTTTCCGCTCATCAACCTCATTTTGCTATGGATTATATGGTATGGTGTGTTGCAAATATATCCCAGCCTCAAGAAAATTATTCTAAACATATTCTTTTACATACCCCCCCAGCCCATTATATATATAGAAGGATTTTATCTTTCTCTCTGACTGAGTGTCAACAAGTGCATTGAACTCTTTGAGATTGTCAAAGACCTCAGATTTATGCCTCAGAAAAAATAACCAAGCATAACGTGTGTAATCATCAAAAAATGTGAGCACATACCCATTAGATCATTGTGAATCATATCTAATGGAAAGGAAGCCCTATAATCCTTCCCCTTCTTGAACTTCTCTTGGGGTTTCTTGCCAAGGACACATCCTTCACAAACAACTTTGGAAAATTGGATATTAGGTAATATAGTGACCATACCTTTGTTGCTAAGTTGTTTAATGTACATGAAGTATAGGTGACCAAAACTCTCGTGCCATAACCTAACACTGTCATCAACATGCATAAGTAGTACAAAGGAATTAGGTTCAATAAACTTAGAAAATGTGTATAATTGAGATTGATGATTTACCTCCCCAACAACAACTCTGGAGTTGTATTCCATGTCGAATATGGAAATGGAGTCTGGTGTGAAATCCACCTTTTTTCCTAATCCTAAGTGTGTAATCTAATTCACTAAGAGTGTATTCATGGAAAGTTGAGGAACATGGAGAACATTCTCAAAACTTTCATGATCTAGTTCTATTCTCCCTTTTCCAATGACCTCAATTGGAGAGTTATCCCCATGAGGATAGGAGAACCATTGCATGAATTCAAAGAAGATAAGATATCTTGTGTGGTATCCATGTGGTGGGAGGCACCTGAATCCACAATCCAAGCATCAGGTGAAGAGTGAAAAAAAACCAATGCATGATGATTACCTTTGGGAGCATGCTCTTCTAGATTCCTCTCGGCACCCTCGAGAATTTGATCCCCAAGGTAGTTATTTTGAATAATCTAAGTCATAAGTTCTATTTTTGTCTTCATGCATGCAGATTCTGGATGGAATCCTTGATTGCAGTAGGTATACTTGTGTCCTTTATTTCCTTTTCCACTTTTGGATACTTAGGAATCATTGAAGGGTTTGGATTACCATTCCTTCTTAGTCTCTTCACGTGACTTGGTTTTTCCTTTCATTTTGAATTTATAATTTTGAGAACTATTGCCATCATACCCAACAAGTGCATGCACTTTGGAGTTTTTTACTGTACCCATTTTAATGAGTTTATCTTGCTCCTGAATCAGGGCCTCAATGAAGGTATCCAAAGAGGGCATAGTCAAGGATGCTCCAATAGTGAATCTTTGGGTGTGGAATGTGGAAATAAAGATGGAGTATTATGGACCAAGACTCAACAAAATGGTGAGAACCATTTTCTTTTCCTCCATTGATTTGTCAACCGTGAAAGCCTTGAGTTGCAGCAGCAAATCCTTGTACTTTGTGAAGAAATCTTGGATTTTTTCAAAACTTTTCGGATCCAATGAAAGTAATTCGACCTCAAGCATGTGGCCACTCATATCATCTTGTTTTCCAAAGATTCATTCCATGGTGTTCCATATCTCATTTGGAGTTTTACCAGTTGATACATGAAACAACAACTCATGGGATATGTGCATGTAGAGGGCTTCATAAGCCTCATCAATTCTATTGAGGTATTTGAATTTTTCAATTGCTGATGTGATTTTTGTTTTCATAGCCATGGTTAACCTGTACAATCCTCTACCTTAGAGAAAAACCTCCATATTTTTGTTCCATTCAAAGTAGTTGTACAATTTTAGCATGACAAACGATGGAGATTCCATTCTTCACATGTTCTTCAATATTCAGCACCTACAAATAAAATATTATGGTGCACATTCTTCCTAGATTTTTGTGGGTTCTGATACGATTTATAACGTGGTGAGTACCTACACAAGAGATCTATCTAGCATAACAATGGACACAACTTGAAAAAGTGAGAAGATGAGAGAAAAATTGGACAAAATAGAATAAAATTGTATTAACCAATTGAATTAGTGATAATTTACAAATGATATAATATATATATATATATATATATATATATATATATATATATATCAACTAATGCACACTATAGGAGAATCCAATGCGCCAGAGTGGTGGTCTAGAGAGATCTGGACACACACAGGAAGTTATCAGAGTTAATTTCTACCTAGTCCTAGTTAAGTAGTCATGTAGTCTTCAGTTAAATGAGTCACATGTGTGGAAGTGAGAGAAACACATGCAACTGCTGGTGATAAAACTAAGGTTTCCATGCATGAGTGACTTCCATTAGTATAATTTATTGTAACAGACTATAAACTGAAGAGATATTCTCCTATAATGTAGGATACATTCCTTAAAAATAGGAGATCCTCAATAGTGACTAATAAACATAGGGAAAAAAGGAAAAATATCCTAGGTGTGTGTAATATATTCAACAAGAGACACCTTAACAATTAATTGCAATCTGTATCAATAGCATCATTTATGTGTTCATAAGCAAATACATGACATCATAAGCATGAAGAACATAGTTAAGAACCAATTCATGTAACAAAGTTCCATAATACTTAAACAAAAGATAAATATATAAAGAAGAATCTCATACACATGTTTCTAGATTATAAATTCCCCAAACTCCTCTTGCTTTATATTATTAAGTAGTAATAGTATTGTTTAAACATACAATGGGGAAAAAGTCATCATCTTCTCTCAATGTTCTCTTTTATAAAACAAGAGATATTTTTACATTCTGTAACTATCATCATGTCAGATGAAATTTATGAATTATCATTTCATATTCCATATTCAAAATTTACACTTTTAGGAATAATTAAAATGAGAAGGGTATGTTACAAAATACAATAATCATGAGACTTTCTATGATCCGGATTTATTTTTGGCACGTAATGAGAGTGTAGATATAATAAATAAATGTACACATATATCTCAGATATACAATAATATAACATAAATATATCAGAGATGCAACCATAAACACAGAGATACAGTAATACACAATTTCTCGTAATGAGCGAAATGTACAAAACTGTAGAAATATAGAGTGAAACACTTGCTAGAATGGTGGCAGCTTATCTCTGAGAAGAGATAAGCTACTCACATTCACAAGAATATTATTTTAAAATGATCCTCCAAAGGAATTTTTACCATAAATAAAATCCAAAACCCTAACCCTAGAAGATGAAAATCCAACGGTTTTGTGGACCTCGTTTTGCGTATTTTGGTGTATCAACTTCTCATAGGCGTAACTTTGGCATACGATCTTAGTTTTGGGTGCACGATAGCTCATTGGAAAGGTATCGTCAAGGAGATTCATTTTTGGGGATAAATCAGAGCCTTTGGATATCATTGAGGTTCTTGATCCTAAAAACCCTTCATTTAGGCCCTCGAAATGGCCCCAGAAATTTAGGAATCGAAAAATTGCTAAAAATAGTAAGTTGCTAGAAAATTGTTTTGAGTGAGTTGGAATAGGTGGGTCACCACCAATATCCACTAGGATCAATCCTCCCTCCTTATGAAGTAATGGTATCCATCACGTTTAGTGCCCAAGGGTCAGGGAAAAGTGTTTATTGAATTTGTATCTTTATGAGTTGATTGCCTTGCTGGAGAAGTTGTGTTGCTTAGCTTATTAAAGGTTTTCACGAAACTTTGGCTAGAAAGGTTGGACCTTTTTAACCAGTCTTTTTACATGAGATGCCTATGTGTAGAAGGAATCTTTATGATTTGCTGCAATCTTGTCGACATGTTTCTGTTGGATAGAAGGAGCTTTGACCAAGGCTATAGTGGTTGTAGTGTCCTTATATTCACCTTTTTGAACAAACTGTGAAGAAGATGAATTTTGTAGTATGATATACTACCTTGCGGCACTATTTAGGTGGGATTGTATTTGGAACTACCTTTGGTATCCTATAGAGATGACCCCTCAAAATAAAAATGACACTACGAGGTCGAGACTCATAAATAACATGGAGCTTCCACATATATGGCTTGCCCAAAAGAACATCACAAACATCCAGTGGGGAAAAATCACATAATACCTCATCCTTGAAGGGTTGGATGGTGTATGACAATCAATACTGTTGCCTGACACGTAGATCTCATCTCGATATCCTATGTGGAACTCTTCTCTCAGTAAGTTTCCCACCAATGTTTGACATGGGGGAGATATTTAAGGAGTGTGAAGGTGATCTTTTCCTTGTCGGAAAAATTGTGAAAGAAAAATAACCTTCTAGCACATTTAACCATTTTTCTAGGGCATCTAAATATATCTGTCCTTCATGAAGGATCATATCATGTCACTGAAAGGGGGGGGGGGTGAATTAGTGACACAATAATTATATTAGTTTTTCTTTTGTTAATGCAAAATGAATTTTAACACAGTATTTTACTGTGCAACCCAATGGGGAGAAAACCAAAAAATCTTTTCTATTAATTGCAAAATTTGTTTTACATGTTACATAGAAGGAATACATTCTTCCTTTTTTATCAACACCAACTGATCAGGATGCACCCACACCCTTGTTCACCAGCACCAACTGGTAGGAGGCTTTGACCCCCTGTTTAGTCAGCTACAACTTACAAGGAGGCACCAACTCCCTTTGTTCACCAACACAAATTGGTAGGAGGCTTCAACCCCTTGTTTAGTCAGCTACAACTCAAAAGGAAGCACCAACTCCCTCTTCAGGCACCAACCTACCCTTGCACCACTCAACCACCCTTATTTTCTAAATCTGGAAAACTTTTGTATTGGGTCTTTACTGCATCTCTCTCTACTTTTGTGATTTGATATATCTTCTGATTCAGACTGCACATACACATTCTTCTCACAACTCTTTCTCGTTTATATATTCTTCAAAATGACGTGATTGTTATACACTATGTCCCTTTGTTTTGATCATCACACCACTTCATCTAACTTAACCATAATCACAGTTTATTATTCTTACCGTGAAGGGTTTTCATAAATTGATCACAGATATGGATCAATTTCATCTTTTAACTTGATCTCGAATCTCTATAATTAATTCAGAAACCAAGTTCTGCAGAGGCACTTCCTTCAAACCACTTTGATATGACCAATATTTCAAAACCACGGGCTTATCAAAATTAGTGACATATTACCTTTTGCCTCTTTATCTCTTATTCCATATGACCAACAACAATGACTAGATGCTAAGCCAAACGAGCAGTAGAGAACTTATCAGAATCAATGGTCATGATTTAATCTCCCGATGAGATGGATGACAGTTGAGACTTCGGGACTTCAACCTGTCAAATATTATGAATAATATTTCGTCGAATAGATCAGACGGTTCACTTCTATTTCGTGGAAACAGATCAATGGCCATATTGGATCTTTACACTTATCCTTTAATTGCTTAAATCGACGGTTGGGACTTAATCAAGCATTGAGATGGATGGCCACCATTTAATTAGGGACTTCTTCTATTCTACTTACATTATTCTTCCATTGTAATATGATCAACATTTGAGAATACAACCGAAGTGATCTTCAGATCAGACGACTCGTGTCCACTTCGGGACTTTGACATTCAGGACTTCAGGACTTAGGACATTTGCTGGTGGTGAAACTCCTAAAGTAAAACTCCCGGAGTGACGTAACTTTCTGACGTGGTCTACTGACGTAGATCTCTCGATGTGACATATATTCATATCCTTGATATAATGGTTAGAATACTATCCAAAATGTATCTCAGATCGACGATTGAGAGTGACTTCAAAATTTTATCTTTCAGGACTTCGAGTAACTTGATATCTCAACTTCACAATTCTTATGACATGAGATTCTCTAAGTGTAACCTCCTCATATATTTTCTTATCATGTCCTTCCACTCAAAAATGATCCAACGACTGACGGGTATTTGGATAATCGAATTCTTAATTGTTTTTCCCCGCTTATCTTATCCTTCCACATAAAGTGATCCAACGGTCATGAAGACTCTTGAAGTATATTAACGATCAAGGATGATTGCAGAACCACAACTTGAGATATTTAACTTGTCACTCAAGCTCTGTAATTTGAAGTCGTGCGTTTTTTGGTGATTCAACCATAATCGTCGATCTTTGAAGCTATAGGATCTGACGGTCTCGACTGATTGCAGGATTGGAAATAACACAATGTTTAATTCTCCTTTCACTCTCCATAATATATCCCTGCCATTGATTTGGAGATTATGCATCTGAAAGTCGTGACTTAATCAGACTTATTATGATCATTTGTTGGATCAACCATAATCGTCGATATTTGAGTTTATGAGATCTGATGATCTAGACCAATTGTGGGATTGGAACTAGTGAATTGATTAATTATTCTTTCTCTCTTCGCAATACATCTGTGCCGTTGATTTGGCACATGAGTATCAATGGTATTTATTTCATCGTGTTATCTCTTCTAAGCTTTAATTTCTATGCATCATCCAACTTTTGTGCATCGTCCAACAATTTGAAATCAATGAAAACATGATACTGACACTATGTCCAACAATCTCCCCCTTTGTCATTGATGGAAACACACCAACTTCATACACAATCTCCCCCTGTGATGATGCTTCTCTCCTAGGAAGTTATTCTCCCACTTTGACATCAATGAAAAATGGTTGCTTCCCCTATGGTAAAGCTTTGTCTGTCTATATTCTTCTGATTAGAATCTGAACACGGGTAACTTATACTGCAATCATACTTTTCCTGTCATAATTGAATGACTCTTTCTGACTTTGATTGTTGTCTCCCCCCTGATTTGGTGCCAATTGATTCATTAATTTATTGAGAGATTAGTTTGGAAGAAGGATTAATCCCAATTTTTGCCTGATATATTCAAATACATCTATGCTTAAGTGTTTTGTAAAAATATCAGCCACTTGTTCTTGTGTCGGGACATCTTCCAATTTAATGTTCTTATTTTTAGGCTGATCTCTTAAATAGTGGTATTTGATGGGAATGTGTTTTGATTTGGAGTGTTGGACAAGATTCTTGGAGAGACTTATAATGCTTGTATTATCACAGTGGATAATAGTAGGTTCTTCAAATACTATTTTGATGTCTTGTAAGGTTTTTTTCATCCATTCCACTTGTGTGAAACATTTTGTTGCTACAATATACTTAGCTTCAGTGCTAGACAGAGAAATTGAGGACCATTTCTTGCTTATCCAAGTTACCAATGATTCTCCCAAAAAGAATGCTCCTCCACTTGTACTTTTTTTGTGATCTACACTACCTTCCCAAGCAACATTTGAATAGGCTTTTAAAGTGAATGAAACCTTGCTAGGGTACCAAAAATCAATATCTATGGTTCCTTTCAAATACCTAAATATTATTTTTACATCTTGAACATGGCTCTCCTTTGGTGCAGCTTGGAATATGGCAACCATCCCAACAACTTGCTTGACATCAAGTCTGGAAGCTGTTACATAGAGAAAACCCCCAATCATTGATCTGTACTGTTTTGGTTGTACAGCTTTGGACTCATCTTCCTTTCTTAGTTTGCATCCAATTGTCCTAGGTGTACTAACAGGTTTGCAATCCTCTAACTGAAATCTTTTAAGAATATATTTAACATACTTAGACTGATGGATAAAGACCCCCTTTTTGGACTATATTATTTGTAATCCAAGAAAGAAATTCAGTTCACCAAGCAAAGACATTTCAAATTCTTCTTGCATCATCCTAGCAAAGTCCTTACTCATTTTTTTATCATCACTGCCAAATATAATATCATCAACATATACTTCCACAATAATCATGTTATTACCAACAATTTTACAATAAAGATTGTTGTCTATTGATCCCCTGTTGAGGCCTTGCTTTTGTAAGTAAGAATATAGTCTTGCATTTGGTATACTTTTAATTTTCTGTAGCTGGAAAAAGCTAGGAACATCCTAATTGCCTCTAATCTAGCCACATGTGCAACAGTTTCTTCATAGTATAATCCTTCAACTTGAGCATATCCTTTACATACCAATCTGGATTTGTTCCTGATTACTTTCCCATTCTCATTCATTTTGTTTTTATACACCCATTTAGTTCCAATGAAATTTTTATTTTTTCGTCTTGGAACTAGTTCCCAAGTTTGATTTTTTTCAATTTGGTCCAATTCTTCATTCTTAGCATTGACCCAGTTCTCTAATTTACATTCCTCTTTGATTGAGCTGGGCTCAATATGTGACAAAAGTGTTATTTCTATTCGATACAACAATTATTTTCTTGTGTGTACTCCATCACACTTATTTCCAATAATCAGTTCCCCAAGATGATTCTTTTGAGTCATTATTGAGGGTGTGTTTGTGTTCCTTCTTGGGGATTATTCTCTTATCTCTTCTTCTTGATATATTCTTTGTCTTCACTAGTATCCATATCATCCTCTTCCCTTTCTTCTTTATTATCTTCTACTTCTTCTACTTGTGTACCAAATGACTCATCATAATCATCATCTTCATTGTCAAGTATAGTCTCTAAAATTTTTATCCTTATTGTTTTTAGATCATCCACCTTAACATATTCAATCGAAAAAATATTATGTAATCTAATATTGTAGCATATGTATGCATTTTTTGTATAAGAATATCCAAGAAAGATACCTTCATCAGATCCAGCATCAAATTTTCTGAGATTCTCCAAAGACCTTGAAGTATTTTACCGATGGAGCTCTTACAAACCATAATTCATAAGGGGTATTATTACTATTAATCATAAGCTAACCTCTATTCAATATGTATACTAATGTTCTCACAGCTTCCCTCCAATATCCATCAGACAATTTTTCTTCATTAAGCATAGTTCTTGCAACCTCCTGAATTGTTTTATTCCTTCGCTCAACAATCCAATTTTGTTGAGGTGTTTTGGCAGCAGAGAATTTTCTTTCTATTCCATGGGTTTCATAGAAGATATCAACTCTTTTGAGGTGAACTCACCACCATTGTTTGATCTAAGACATTTGATTTTTGTCTCCTTTTCATTTTCAACAAGGGTTTTAAAGGCTTTGAATTTGTTAAGTGCTTTTGATTTTTCTTTGAGAAAACATATCCAACCCATTCTAGTAAAATCATCAATGAACAAGATAAAGTAAGACTCTCCTTGCAAACTCTTGGTCCTTTTAGGTCCACACAAGTCAGTTTGAACAAGGTCTAAAGGTTTTGAGGTTGAGTATTATTTGTCTTTGAACCTTATTCTAGTTTGCTTCCCTAGTTGGCAGTGTCTACACATAGTATTTGAGGGCTTTATGATCTTTGGAAAGTTTCTTACTGCACCAAGATTGCTGAATTTTAATAGATTGTCAAAGTTAATGTGCCCCAACCTTCTATTCCATAACCAACTTTCATCTACTAGATTTATATGACATTCCTCATTTAATTTTGCATCTAGTATATATACATTTTTGGAAGTTCTAGGAGCAGTACCAACCAATTTTCCTGTTTCTTCTCTCCTAATCTCACATTTATGGGAATCAAAGATGAAAAAGTATCCCTAACCATAAGTTTGGGTGACACTTAATAGTCTAGGTTTCAGTTTTTTAGCAAGCAACACATTCTTGGCTTTGTCTTTTTCCAAACTCGCAGTGCCTTTCCCAAATGTAACTTTACCTTTTTGTCTCTTTAAGTTAAAAAAATTGTTCTTGTTTCCTATCATATGTTTTGAGCACCCACTGTCAACATACCAGAGATCTTCTTTATCTTGGAATTTTAAGGTAATAAGGAATTCCTTCTTTGATGTTTTTTCTTTCCAGAGCTTCTTTTGCTCTCTAATGAACTTTGGTTGTTCCGGGACTTCCATTAATCTGCAATTACTGGCCTTATGTCCATAGTTATGACATATGAAACATTTTAGGTCCCCTTCTTGTAGAGGTGCAAAGGAGTTATAGTTTTTGCTTTTAACTTGATTTACTTCTTGGTTATTTTTAAGGTTATAGTTATTAACCCTCAAATTTTTCCTTCTATATGCTCTACAATTCATACCTTTGTGTTTGAAATTAGAGCATGCAAAGCAATAGACAAAGAAAATGTGAGGATACCTGTTTTGATAAAACTTCTTTGGTATTGTCTTATCTTCCTTCTTTATGGGTGGAAGTAATACTTTGGAATTCTGATCATTACTTGTCTTCTCTTCATTTTTCTTCTTGAATGTACTGAGGAGAGCATCTACATAAGATTTTGAGTTAACTTGGATTTCTTCTTAAGGATAACCTATTCCATTTTTACTAAATGAATCCCTTTGTGTGGTAATAATCTTATCTAATATTTTAGAGTTATTTTCATATCTAGTTTGAATGAGTTTTGCATCCAGTTATTTTCTTAGGTGAACTATTTCTGCCTCCATTCATTCACAGATTATTTGTTTTTCTTTAAGAGACTTTTCTGGACTTTCTTCGATCCTATTTGCTTCTAGGATTTGTTTTTTTAGGTTTATCATGAGTTTCTTAATATCCTTTTCTTTATGTTTAGGTTTTTCCTTTTGTTCAACTATAAAAAAATTCCAGTTGTCTATATCTGGTTTTGTATTTTCTTAATTCATCCAAGGCACTAAGAAGTTCTTCTTCCATATTAACTTTTGCTTCATCTTCTAGCTCTTTCTCATGTTTAATTTCTTCTATCTCATTAGACTCTTCAATACCTAGAGAGAGGACTTCATCATCATCAGATTCATTACTATCACTAGAATCTGACGAACTGTTGTTTTCTTCTTTTGAGTAAAAATTATTTTTCCCTTTGTAAAACT
The DNA here is from genome assembly GCA_009831015.1 of Picea engelmannii. Taxonomy (NCBI): domain Eukaryota; kingdom Viridiplantae; phylum Streptophyta; class Pinopsida; order Pinales; family Pinaceae; genus Picea; species Picea engelmannii. The sequence continues at coordinate 423,704 of ML789619.1, read as the reverse complement.
TTTTCTTTTAGTTGGGTTTTTCCGTCTTCTTGTATTGTTTAGTTTGTTTTATTCATCTTCAAGGTCCTCCTTGGGATAAGGACACTTGGATGAAAAATGACCAACCTTGCCATAGTTAAAAAATTTGAAAGGTAGCTTGCCTTTGTACTTCCTTGATCCTTTCTGATGTTTTCTAATAAAATTGGCTTCTTCCACATTAGATTATTCATGATGGTTGGATTGAGGTTTTTGATTTTGATTCATATTTTTATTATATGCTTTAAAATTTGTTTCATCTTTTGTTGATTTATCATTCCCTATTCTCATTTCATATGCTGTAAAAATTCCATGAAGCTGATCAACTGTGAGTGTGTTTAGATCAGATCTATCTTCAATTGTAGAAATCTTTGCATCATACATCATAGGTAATGACCTTAGTATTTTTCGCACAATATGTTTATCTGTAATTTCTTGTCCTACCACTCTGATTGAATAAACCACTTCATCTACCCTATGAAATTACTCAACAATATTTTCTTATTATTTCATTTTCTGATTTTCAAACTAATTTCTATAGGTCTGTAGTTTGGATTCCTTGACTTTTTTATCTCCTTCATATACATCCTCCAAATTCTCCCAGATTTCTTTGGTTGATTTACAATGCATAACCTTCACACATATAGAATTAGTCAACCCTCCTAGAATTCCATTAACTTCTCTTGAGTTGTCATTACAAATTTTCTTTCCTGCAGCGTCTTTGGGTGGAGCAGTTGGTGCAATGTAACCATCTATAATAGATTTCTAGATATCAAAACCAAGAGCCAGCAAGAATTTTTTCATTCTTATTTTCCACAGAGCATAGCCTCCTCCATTGAACAATGATGCTTTGTTGTTATATATTCCCTCTTGTTGATCCATCTTCAGGATCTACCTTCCAGTTTGTTAGACTGTGTTGAAGGAACCTTTCTCTGATACCAATTGAAGGACCAGATCCTGTCATTGAGAGGGGGGGGGAGTGAATCAGTGACACAATAATTATATCATTTTTTTTTTTTTAATGCAAACAGAGTTTTAACATAGTATTTTATCGTGGAACCTAATGGGGAAAAAACAACAAATCCTTTTCTATTAACTACAAAAAAAAATTACATGTTACATAGAAGGAAGATATCATTCATTTTTTATCAACACCAACTGATTAGGATGCACCCACACCCTTGTTCACCAGCACCAACTGGTAGGAGGCTTCGACCCCCTGTTTAGTCAACTACAACTCACAAGGAAGAACCAACTCCATTTTTTTACTAACACCAATTGGTAGGAAGATTAGACCCCCTATTTAGTCAGATACAACTAACAAGGAAGCACCAACTCCCTATGGAGGCACCAACCTGCCCTTGCACCACCCAACCACCCTTATTTTATAAATCTGGAAAAACTTATGTATTATTTATTTACGGTATCTCTCTCTGATTTTGTGATTTGATATATCTTTTGATTTAGACTACAGAGACACATTCTTCTCACCACTCTTTCTCGTTTATATATTCTTTAAAGCAATGTGAGTGTTAAACACTATGTCCCTTTATTTGGACCATCGCACCACTTCGTCTAACTTAACCACAATCACAGTTTATTATTTTTACCGTGAAGGATTTTCATAAATTGATCACATATATGGATCGATTTCATCTTTTAACTCGATCCATAATCTCTATAATTAATTCAGAAACTGAGTTCGCAGAGGCGCTTCCTTCAAACCATTTTCATATGAATGATAACGCAAAACCATGGTCTTATAAAAATTAGTGACGTAATACCTTTTGCCTCTTTATCTCTTATTCCATATGACTAGCGACAGTGACCAAACGCTAGGCCAAACAAGCATTAGAGCGCTTATCAGAATCAACGGTCATGATTTAATCTCCTCATGAGATGGATGACAGTCAGGACTTTGGGACTTCTCCCTTCGGGTCTTCGGGACTTTCAACCTATCGAATCTTCTGAATAAGATTTCGTCGAACAAATTAGATGATTCACTTCTATTTCATGGAAAAAGATCAATGGTCATATTTGATCTTTACACTTAGTCTTTCATTTCTTAATCCGACGGTTGGGACTTAGTCAAGAATTGAGATGGATGACCACCATTTACTCCAAGACTTCGGCTATTCTACTTACACTATCCTTCCATTGTAATATGATCAACATTTTAGAATACACCCGAAGTGATCTTCAGATCGGACGACTCCTATCCACTTCGGGACTTAGGAAATTTGTTGGTGGTGAAACTCTCGAAGTAAAACTCCTGGAGTGACGTAACTTGCTGACATGGTCTCCTGACGTAGATCTCCCAATGTGACAGATATTCATCTCCTTGATCTAATGGTCAGAATATTATCTGAAATGTATCTCAAATTGATGGTTGAGAGTGACTTTGGAATTTTGGCTTTCGGGACTTCGGGTAATTCGATATCTTGACTTGACAATTATTTCGAAGTGATATTCCTGAAGAATAACCTCCACACATATTTTCTTATCCTGTCCTTCCACTCAAAAGTTATCCAACGACTCATGGGTATTCAGATAATCGAATTCTCAATCATTTTGCCTCACTTATCCTATCTGTCCACTTAAAGTGATCCAATGGTCATGAAGACTCTCGAAGCAGATTAACGATCAAAGATGATTTCAGAACCAAAACTTATGAGTGATTTAACTCATCACCCAAGCTCCACAATTTGAAGTTGTTTTTTTGTTGGTGAGTCAACCACAATCGTCGATCTTTGAAGATATAATATCTGATGGTCCTGATTGATTGTGGGATTGGAAATAACATGATGTTTAATTCTCCTTTCACTCTCTGCAATCTATCCCTTCCATTTATTTTTTGATTGGGCATCCGATGGTCATGAATTAATCTGATTTAATCTGATCATTTGTTGGATCAACCACAATCGTCGATATTTGAGTTTATGAGATCTAACGATCTAGACCAATTGTGGGATTGGAACTAGCGAATCAATTAATTCTTCTTTTTCTCTCTGCAATTCATCACTGCCATTTATTTGTCACATGCATATCAACGGTCTTGATTTCATCGCGCCATCTCTTTTGAGATTTAATTTATGTGCATCATCCAACTTCTGCACATCGTCCAACAATTTGGCATCAATCACAACACGATAATGAAACTATTTCCAACACTTCAAATAAGGGAATATAAAATTAACTTGAACCTTGAAAGGAAAGGTGCCTCCAAATTGGTCACTTGATGAAGACGTGTTGGTTTTTATTGACAAGCGTTGAAGGATGTGGGAAAAATTATCCATCATTTCGTCCCTCTGTCGCATGAGAGCTTGCTCAAGAAACATATCAATAAAATCATTTGCTCTGTTGTTTTTCTTTTCTTCCACCATGGAGTGTGTCTTGGGTGCGTGATAGATATTTTCCTCAATAGAGACAACCTCGAGACCCAAATTTATATACCTGGACCTCATCGAGGACATGAACTGAAAAAAACAATCAAGAGCATCCTCCTCTGATACCACTGATCTAGATTTATTTTTGGCACGAAATGAGAGAAAAGATATAAGAAATAAATGTACAGATATATCTCATATATAGAATAATATAATTGAAATGTATCATATATGAAACCATAAACATAGAGATACAACAATACACAATTTCTATTATTGAGAAAATGTACAAAACTATAGAAATACTGAGTGAAAGGCTCACTAGAATGGTGGAAACTTATATCTCAGAAGAGATGTGACAGCTAATCACATTCTCAAGAAGATAATTTTACAATGAGGCTCCAAAGGCCTTTTTATCATAAATAAAATCCAAAACCCTAACCCCGGAAGATGAAATTCCAACAGTTTTGTGGACCCTGTTTTGGGTAGTTTGGTGTATCAACTTCCCGGGGGTGTAACTTTGGTATACGATATTAGTTTGGGGAACACGATAGCTCATTGGAAATATATCATCGATTCGATTCATTTTGGGAGCTCAATTAGAGCCTTTCTGTATATTTGAGGTGTTATATCCTGAAAAACATTCATGTAGGCCCTCAAAATGGCCCCGGAAGTTTAGGAGCCAAAAATCTGCTAAAAATAGTAAATTGCCAAAAAACATTTTTGAGCTAGTTGGAATAGGTGGGTAGCCACCAATATCCACCTGGATCATTCTAAAGTTCCATTTTATTCTTTCCACAATTCATAAACATTCAATATTTCCTCTAGCTTGCTTACTTGCATCTTCTCCAAATCTAGCTCACTATCACAGATCTTAGTTGTCACTTCTAGTTTTAATTCTTTCTTGTTATTGTCTATAAAATATTTGGCCAATGTGATTAGTCTTGATGGTTTCATCAAATGTTCATTCAAGACCTATTTTTTCACTTCTATACTTTGCTCAATAGCTTCTTGGCTAGCATCACTTTTGGTTTCAATTTCTATTATCCTTATTTTACCAAGGGATGCATCATCAAGATTTAGAATATGTTCCATTGCAAACTATTCCAGTAACTCATCTGAGGAATTCCATAATATCTTAAAAGATTTGGTTACTATATTTTGCATTCTTTTAATGTCTTCCAGGGGATTTTTTAGGTATCAAAAAGGACTTGATATTTTATCTTTTATCTGGCATTGTATATTGGAAAGGTACTCAATGGGCTCTGTTATACACTCTTCCAATAAAAAATTATATCAAAGGCATCCTGAGATCTCTGATATGTACTCCTCAACTCTTCCATATGCTCTTCTAATTTGATCTGATCATCCCTATTTCTTTGAATATCATTTAGTACACAAAACAAATTCGACCATTCTCAACTCTTCATTGGTATCTTTCAATTCTTCTTTTATAGCTTCCAAGATAAGATCTCTTATCTGAATTTCTTCTAGGGATTTTTCAAGTTTTTCTTTATCTTATTTTGACCCTAGGATTTTATGCTCCAGCTATTCTATGAACTTGTTGGCTTCTATATGTTTTGTCTACAAATTTTATATCTCCCATGTGAAAATTTATTTTATATTATTTATTTCATGAGAATGTGTCAACTTAAGGGCATCTAGTTCTCCCTTGTGTAGACATTTAGCTATGTGAGACTTTATCTTGAATTTTGTATTTAATTGGTCACTCTAAATTTGCAACATTTTTTCGATCTCTTCTTTGTGAAGCTTCTTTGTTGTGCTAACTTCCCTTTTCAACTCATCAATAATATTATCCCTTTGTATTCTCAAAACTTTTTCCATCTCAACTATTCTAGCTTGGGAGGTATCGATTGCAATAACTAGTTCATATACTAACATTGCATTTGCTCCTACAAATGCATTGAGGTTGAAGTAGTTTGTACAATGTTTTCTTTTGGTTCGGGGCCTACTTTCCATTCAATGGAACTTTTAGAAGATCCATTGACAAGGATTGTCTCTCCCCTCTTTATTTTATTTTATCTCTTATCAATTCCCTTGGTATTGTTGTTATAATAATATTCACCAACTGCTATTATAGTTTCTTCTAGTTCTAGCACCTAAGAGGAATAAGAGAAATTTCTTGGTATTTCCATTAGAGCAGTACATTCTTGAATTGGTATGTTAACTATACCAACATTTGGGCCTGTTGTACCATTTTTAGCCTCATCTATTTTCCTGTGCTTTCTCTTTATGCTTCTTCTTCTTCTTTCTTTCTTGCCTCGACCTTGACAATCTTTTTCTTTTCTTCTTCATGTTTTTTATTTTGTGTTCTTCTTTTGCAACCAACTTCTGTTTTTCTTCTTCATGTTTTCCTTATTCTTTCGTTATGCATCATGTTGTGCCTTTACTTATTTTTCAACATTGTTCTTCTTTTCTTCAACAATTTTATTTAGGGATTCATCCCTTTTCTTCTTCTCGTCTAGTTTGGGTTTCTTCTTGTCTTCGTCCTTATTCTTTTTGTCTTCATCTTGTTCCTGTTTCTTCTCCATATCTATATTTTCTTGATTCCTTTGGTATTCTTCTTCTCCTTCCAAGGATTTATTGTATCTTTCCACTTCTTTTCTCTTTTCTTCCTCTTCCTTTGCTACTTGGTTTTCTTTATCCTTATCTAGAAGCAATAGGAACTATTCTTTAGCTACTTTTATTTTTTCCTCTTCTTCCATTTGAAGTTTTAATTTAGATGGATCATCTTGTAGAAATTTTAATACCTCTTCAAAGACGAAGACTCCCTTGAATAATTCCTCTGCATAATTCGCTTCATGAATTCAATGGCGGGGTAGTCCAATAACTTTGATATGTTCAATTACCACAACTTTTGGGTCATGTCCACTTGGTTCCCCTGTATATAGGCATATCTCTTGTAGGGATTTAGCTTCCTTTCTAGCATGTGCACCATTATATAATACATGTATCCCTATTTTTAGTGGGAATTTGGTCCATAACTATTTGTTACTACCTAAGAGGAACAAGGTTATCCATGTCCCTATTGTCTTGTAAGCGACCTCTTTGGAGCAAAGCCTATCAGGAACGTACTTGGGTAAGAGATATTGGGCCTCAAAATTTCCCTAAATCCTAACATAAATATAGTATCTACCTATATACTAGTCTTCAATGTCCCTTAGGGTTGTTATGGCCTTCTGGGATATTCTATGTGGTGGATACTCAAAGATCATGATGAATAGGGAAGTTCGAAAGATGTCATTGATGTCATATATATACTTCTTGTAGTTCCATTTCCATCCAAATCCAAGGAAAGTAAAAACAGAGCATACAACATCTATGAGATAGTATGGCATGAAAAATATGGGTCTTTTCATACCTGGTACTTCCTTGACCTTCCTGAAAATTTTGAATTCGAGGATACTTTCCGAGTTGAACACTTGTCCTTTTTCACCATGGTATAATCCATTGGAAATCACTACATTTGATAGTGGGTACTTTTCTCCTCACCATATAATCAACATATCATCGTGCTTAACCTTTCATAGGGTTCTTTCAGTTGTTGTGAAAGGATGAGCCTTTATCATTCCTTAACACATCTCATTTCATCATACCACCAATCTTCTATTAAATCTTCAAAGTATTTTTTTATCTTTCAGAAACTTCGACAAAAACAACTTGCTCAAGGATATTGTAGATTCCAGGAGGCGATATCAGATATTTATATCCTCAGGCTTCAGAGATGTGATCGAGAGCCTTGATTCATTCATTATAAAATCAATATCCTTGTCAAGGTGAGTGACACACCACATCACAACATCATTATATGGGAACAACATCAAACATGTTGTTATGATTTGTATGACACTTTTTTTTATGTTTTGATAGGCTTCCAGGTCTTCATACTTAAGTGATAACTCTCCATTGTTGAATATCTTGTATATTTCATCATACCTTGGATAGTGTTCTCTCTCACTAAATAAATTTTTATATGTTTCCAGAATATAGTCTGTACTGCTGACGGGTGCTCATACATTTACCATAGGGGTTTTCCCCTTTTTGGTCTATGGTCACAACATGATGTTGCTTCGAGTTTCTATAATAAGAAAAAACAATACAAGTTTACCGAATCATTATTATTGTCATAAAAGATGGAAATTAAACCATACACATACATGTTACTTTGGAATTATGCGAATGTCTCAAGATAGCTTGATGTTATAGTAAAATTATCTCTCTCAAATTTAGAGAAGACAAATAATGCATCAATTCGGGTTGAAAATAGTTTTTGTGCACTTATTATTTACCCCAAAAATTCTTCAATTAATTATAAGTGGGTCACATCATGTTTCTAGGTGGAGAAGTACATCACCATTAACATACCTGAAAAGACATTTTCTCTAATATTGCATGTCAGATGTGTGGTTTCGAAACATGGTGGTCAAGAGTTTTGGCTTACAAAACATCCCCTGATAGTATTATCAGGAAGGAACTACCGTGTTGTTCCATCGAGATATTTCTAGGTATTCATGAACTCCGATGGAGATTCCCTAAGGAATATTTGATTTTTTATTGGGAATCGTACCAGGAATGAAATGTTATACATTCACGTGTGTTATTTATTTATTTCTTAGCATGCATAAAATTTTCATCTAGTTCAAGGTTTAAACAACTATTCCTTTATCACTTTAAATTAACCTCATTGGGATGAACCATCGTACAAAATAATATGATGAAAATATAACTCCGATAGAAGGCTTATTGATAGTGCTATTGGAGTGGTTGCATTAGAGAGGTGCCATCAGGGATAAGAATGGTTTGTGGTTAGTTCTCATTATGTTATAGGTATCCCGAAGGAATATTTTGTGCTTCAAAGATACTACTTCTATCAAGGAGATTTACTCATGGGGAAATAAAAACACTTGGATAAGGTTGAATTGTCCAATAATATATGACCCACCAAGTAATAATAACATTCACATGAGGGACCCACCTACATGTTTATAAATCTCATCATGCGTACTAGTTCCTTTGGATCAACAACTGCTTGACACAAGGATACGAGGTAAGAGATTAATGGTGTAGTGGAGTTGTTGCACATCAAGAAAATCTCATTGGAGAGGATCCATCAAAATCGATAGTGCACACAAACCATAATCCTTTTCGATGAAGGAGAATCTGGTAGGAAGGTAATCGATATCTTGTCGGCCTTCGACTTTTGGAGAGAGAGTTGAGGATTGCATATGGATTGATCTTGAGTGAAAATATCCCAATGAGGAGTGATATGATATCCCTTGGGCATGGTTACTTGAATGAATATTTTATTTTTGATCGCAACAAGGTTCCCGAAGAGATATCCTATTTCACCAATTTAGGGAGAAAGTCTAATAATGCTTGATAGAGCTTCAGAGTATCCTTTATCACCATAGGAATATTTAGTTGAGAATTAAATTTCATATGTAGAGAGTTAGTTTCGTGTATTAGTGGAAAATCAAGTTGGCAGTGATATAGTTCCTTTCTTAAAAAATTAATAAAGTGGGGGGGATTGAAATCCTCTGAGACCGAGAATTTAAGTGGGTATTTGTGGGCCTAACTTCTATTTTTACTTACGTGATATCATACAAACTATGATTGATGTGCCATCTGTGTGATTAGATTTGCACTTCCAATCCCTCCAAAAGGCTATTTTTATATTTTTCAACTTTAATACTTCATTCAGACACCCTTTTCCCTTGAAGCATTAAGGTATTTATGTAAGGTATTAGGCATATTATAATGAGGAGAAAGAGAAATATTGCAACAAATACCAGTGGAACAACAAAATATAGAGAATCACAACACCAAAAATGATAACTTTATTGATAGAAAGTCAAATTCACTTGTCTCTTCAAGGTGGAAACCTCCAACAATTTGTTGGACATAGTGTCATTGATGTCAACAGTCGATGTGATGATTTGTTTTTATGATGAATTATCATTGTGATTTACCATAGATGAGATTTTCATTGATGTCAACAGTATATCAGTTAGCAGAAAATGTCAAACAGTATGCAGAGATAGAAAGCATAAGCTCAGGAGGAGGAGAAAACAGTGTGCAGAGATCAAAGTTCAGATTCAAAAGTGTAAGTTCAGGTTGAGGAGTGAACAGTATGCAGAGATCAAATCTCAGAAGAAAAAGTGTAAGATCAGGGTGAGAAGCCTTAGCAGCCATCCGATAAAGAAATTGACCATGTTGATCATCTCATATTATGGACGTTAGTCATATGAGTGACCATGGGATTGAGGACCGTTGGAGGATCATGACTGTCGGATATGAAACCCAGATCAATGACAAGGATGAATTGCAGAGAGAAAAAGGAGAATTAAACGACTCATTGTTTCCAATCCTGCAATTAGTCAGGACTGTCCGATCTTATATCTTTGAATATCGACGATTGTGGTTGATCTAAAAAACGATTAGATTAAGTTCGATTAAGTCGTTACCATCAGATGCACAGTCGCAAGATCAATGACAGGGATAGATTGCGGATATCAAAAGGAGAATTAAATATTGTGTTATTTCCAATCTCGTAATTAGTCAGGATCGTCAGATCTTATAGCCTCGAAGATCGACGATTGTGGTTGACTCACCACAAATGCACAACTTCAAATTGTGGAGCTCGGATTATGAGTTAAACCACTTGGAAGTTGTGGTTCCACAATCATCCTTGCACATTGATATTATTTGATAGTCTTCATGACTGTCAGATCACATTAAGTGGAAGGATAGGATAAGCAGGGAAAAAGATTGAGAATTTTATTATCCAAATACCCATTAGTCGTTGGATCATTTTCAAGTGGAAGGATAGAATAAGTGAGGTAAAAGATATGATATCTCATTTATGCGAATTTTCGTCAGCCGTTGGATCATTCTAAGTGGAAGGACAGGATAAGCTAGAGGAAGAGTCATTGGATTTAATCAAAGGGAAACCAACATCGTAGTTAGATCGAGTCATTGATCTAAGATCATGATCGATGAACAACATTTAGTTTGGGTTAAAATATGTGAGGAGGTTACACTTTGGGGAATCTCACTTTGGAAGAATTGGAAACTTGCAGTCGAATTACCCGAAGTCTTGAAATCTGAAATAAATAAGGACCATCAGATCAAGAGAATATACAATAACCGTTAGATTAGGAAGACCACGTCTATAAGGACATGTGGCAGACCACGTTAGAATACCACATCATCAAGTACACATGGCATAATCATGTGATGACAAGTGTCAAGAGGAAATTGGCTCATGCCATGTCAAAAAGTGATGTAAGAAAGTTACATCACTATGGGACATTTGCTTCGGGAGTTTCACCACCAACAAATGTCAAAAGTCCCAAAGGACAAAGGTCTGAAGTCGCTCTCAGTCGTTTATCTAAGATACATTTTGGGAGTTAGGATGACCATTAGATCCAGGAGAAGAACATGTTCCACATGAGAAAATCCACGTCAGCAAGGACACATGGCATAATCAGATAATGACAAGTGTCATGTTGAATCGACATTTTAGGTATGTGCAAACCACGAATCTGAGTGACACGTGGAAACTACTCATCTTGTGACATGTCATCAAGTGACGTAATAAATTTACGTCACTATGGTAGTTTTACTTTGAGATTTTTACACAAGCACTTTCCCAAAGTCCCGAAGTCTCGAATGTCGAAGTCCCAAAGTGTACACAAGACTTTTGATCTGAAGATCACTTCAGGAGAATTATCGACCTTCGATCTAATACAGTGGAAGGATAGTGTAAGTGGAAGTATTAACTGACAAAAAGAGGTCTCCACCACTTATGAATTACTCAACAGGTGATTACTCTGGAAGAAAATGGAGCAACGTTTATTCGAAACCTCTGAATGACGAAGTCTCAAAGTGGACATGGGTCGTCTGATCTGAAGAACACTTTGGGTGTACCCTCAACTGTTGATCATATAGAAATGTAAGGATCGAATATGACCATTGATCCGGTTCTGTTATATAAATGAGAACCATCTGATCTGTTTGGTAAAGTATTCTTCAGGAGATTTGAAAGGTTGCGAAGTCCTGAAGACCCTAAGGGAGAAGTCCCGAAGTCCTGATAATCATCCATCCCATTGGGAGATTGAATCGTGACTGTTGAATTGATAAGCACTCAAGCGCTCATCTCACATAACGTTTGAATAATTCCATTGGTCATATGGTAAAGAGATTTAAAAGGAAGAATGTAATGTGTCGCTTAAATTGATAAGCATGTGGTTCTACACCAATGATCATATGAACATGGTTTGAAGGAAGCACCGATTTTGGTAATCATAGAGATGAAGGAAATCAATCCATACTTGTGATCGATTTATGAAACTAAAGGGGATGCCAGGTGTAAAGTTGAAGACCCAGAATGATGATCTCTCGTGGTCCCAATTTTTTTTGTAAATGAACAAGTTAGTTATAACTTCTTGTAGAATTCCGCCCAATAACTTAAACAAGCTTTGAGAATAAGAAACTATAAATATAGCCATGATTGGTTCACTAGATCATGTGCTTAGTGAAGAATATGAGCTTGTGGAAAAGATAGGCTCACTAAGAAAGAGCGTCCTATGGGGAAAAATGGAGGGGATGCAGATCTGAGGTCTGTGTGAATATCCGAGGGAGGCAAAAGTGAAGAAGGCACGAATATATGAGGAAAGCTAAAGTGAATAAGGCATGGAATTCAAAGAGAAGACAAAGTGTGATGATAAGCGTTTATGGTATACCTATGATCATGAAATAGAGTTTATTCTATAATGGATCATTTCTACTAGAGTTGGTTGAACTACTATATGAACTCTAGTTGGATAGACTGCGTTCTATCAACAAGATGGGTCTTGTGTCAAGCTAAGTCTTGCTTGAGAGTTGGTGCTCTCTTGATATTTGGTGCTCTCTTAGGAGTTGGTGCTCCTTACTTCAGTTGGTGTTGAAACAAAATAGTTGGTGTTGGGAAAATCCTTATTACTATATTCACACATATACATATAAATTATACAAAATCTTATGCAAAGATATGGTATCTCTTGTGTCAATTGTGATTATGATTCGATTATTCTTAATCTGTACAATTATGTTTTAACTGGTAA
>ML789619.1:341483-411120 GCA_009831015.1 Picea engelmannii | reverse complement strand
CCCCCCCCCCCCCCCCTCTTAGTGTGGGTGATTTGTTCAACAATTGGTATCATAGAGGGTTTCTTCAGCACAGTTTAAACACTAGAAGGTAGATTCTAAAGAAATGGGTGGATAGATGGCTCTCTCCACAATTGAAGCTCCCTTATTTGATGGAACAAATTATTCCTCATGGAGAGAAAATATGAAATAGTTTTTGAATTCAAAAGGATCCAAAGTTTGGAATTCAGTAGTAAGAAATCCCAAGGACTTAACTGCATCAAATAATATATCCAATATTATAGTCCAAAGAAGAGAAAGGAAGAACAATGAAGTGGCATTGAATATTCTTCTCAATGGATTATCAGATACAGTCAAGGCAAGCATAGGACTATGCACATCCGCCAAGGACTTATGGCTGAAGTTAGAAGAGATGTATCAAATTAAAAGACAAGACACAAAAGACATTCCTATCAAGGATGAAGAGGAAGGCTCAACCATCAATAAAGGTAAAGACTCTCCACAATATTTCAATTGCAATAATGATGATATTGAATCCTCCCCTACAAGTAAAGAAGAAGACTTAGATACAATAAAAGAATGTTATGTTAGCATTTATCCCATGGAATATGTAGAAGAAGAACTATCAAAGGCCAAACAAAAGGTTGATTGGAGTCTTTGTGAATACCATTATGACCATAATGATTCAGACTATAGATATCTTCATGACTACACTAAATTATTTCTTGAAAAGAGTCAAAAACATATCTTGGAAATAAATGAAATGCTCAAGGACAATGAAAAGATAATATATGAGCACGATAATCAGTTAGAAGAAAAATAAGAGGATATCAAGAAGATGAAGAAAGAAATTAGTCAAGTAAAAGAAAAGAAGAAGGAAGACGATGAGCTTAGCAATGAAAAGCATTCTTGGAAGTAAAAGAAAAGCTGAAATACAATGAAGAAATAATATCCGAGAAAAAGATTCTAACAAAAGAAAAAAATGAGGAGATCGAGAAGTTGAAGAAATAAATTATTCAAGAAAAAGGAAAGAAGAAGGAAGATGACGAGCTTAGCAATCAAAAGAATATCCTGAAAATAAAAGAAAATCTCAAAGAAAATGAAAAAAACATATCTAAGAAAAAGATTCAGTTAGAAAACAAAGAAGAAGAGATCAAAATATTGAAAACAAAAGTTACTAATCTAACAAAAGAAAATAAAGAGGAGATCAAGAGACTAAAAAATGAAATCAGTTAAGCAAAAGAAGAAAAGAAGGAAGATGATGAACCAAGAAAAAACCTTGCAGATCTAAATGAACTAAGGGAAAGCTATGTCAATCTTAAAATCCAACTTGAAGAAGCCAAAATAAGGGAGGACGTAGTGAGGAATTTGCAACACCCTAAACAAATCCGTGGTATGGTTAGTGCCAAAAGATCCCCATATGAACAAAAAGGAAGAATCATGTCATAAGTTGGAAGTAGAAGTTGTGAATCTTAGAAATAAGGTTGAGAATTCAAACACCCAAATCAAGTTCTTGAACAACTCCATGACCCTGGATGAGATCTTGGATAGTCAGAGATCACCAAATGACAAATCCGGTCTTGGATACAACAAGGAAGAAATTAGTACTCCTAAGAAACTTGATGAAGGTCCTTCATTTGTAAAAGGTGAAAGCAGGTCTGACACAGGTCCTTCATTTGTAAAGGATGAAGACAGGTCTAGCAAAGCTCCTTCATTTGTAAAAATTGAAAGTAGGTATGACTCAGGTTCTTCATGTTCAAGAAATAAAAGCAACACTGCAAAATTTAGAAGATCAGATCAAGGAAGACATTCGGAAGCTACTCATACACCTAAAATCAATTTTAGAAGAAAGACACCTTCATGGATGAATCAAAAAAGGTATGAGAGTGTTTTTAATGGTTATTGTTTTTCTTGTAATGAATATGGTCATAAAGCTTTGGATTGTAGGCATCAAGGAAGAAAACAAGTTGGTAGGTTCAAAAACACTATAATATGTTGGAACTGCAACCATGTTGGAAATATTACTACACATTGTTACACTATGAGATGCTACAGTTGTGGTGGACATGGCCACAAATCCCATAACTATTGGAACTCAAGAAAAGAGTCAATGAGAAATTATTTATACAATACGACAAAAAGAGTAAAAGGAACATGGAAGAAAAATGAAGTTGCAGTAATAGATGATCAAAGAACAAAGTTCAAGAAACCAAGACACTCACAGATGTGGATAGTAAAGACTAAATAAATGAACAAGAGTATGACAAAAGGAGTAAATGGAACATGGAAGAAAAATGAAGTTGCAGTAACATAAGATCATAGAACAAAGTTCAAGAAGTCAGGACACTCACAGATGTGGATAGAAAATATTGAACAAGAGAACATGAGTGAAGTTGATTGTTGCAAAAAGAATGCCAGTCATGTGACAAGCATAGTATAAACTTTCTTAGACAACTTTAGAACAATGTACAGTAAAGAAGAATCTTGGATAAAGATGGATACATATGGTTAGAGATCGATGACAATCAATGGGAAGATCAAAGGTTATTTGAAAAATATGAGCTACAATTGTGCAGTGTTCCAGTAGGAAAGAGACATCCACAAAAACAACATTTTGTTGTACAAAATGATTTACATGACATCCTGTAGAGATAATAAGCAGAGAGACCCTGTTAGAAAAAGCTACCCTTTTAGAAACAAAGGGGGAGAATAGTCATAAGCAGGGAGAGAAGAGTGACAGGGGGAGTCATTCAGTTATGAAAAGAAAAGGATGATTGTAGGAAGAGTTACCCAAGTTCAAATTCTAGTCAGTAACATACAAATCTTTAACACAAGAGGAAAAACCCTTTGCCATTGATGTCAAAGGGGGAGAGAAAATTCATAAGAGGGAAAAATCATCATAGGGGGAGTTTTGTATATGAAGTTAGTGGGTTGCCCTCAATGAAAAAGGGGGAGATTGTTGGACATATTGTCATTGATGTCAACAGTTGATGTGATGATTTGTTGTTATGATGAATTATCATTGTGATTTACCATAGATGAGATTATCATTGATGTCAATAGTATATCAGTTAGCAGAAAATGTCAAACAGTATGAAGAGATCGAAAGCGTAAGATTAGGAGGAGGAGCAAACAGTATGCAGAGATCAAATCTCAGAATCAAAAGCGTAGGCTCAAGAGGAGGAGTGAACAATATGCAGATATCAAAGATCGGAGGGAAAAGCGTAAGCTCAGGGTGAGAAGCCTCAGTAGCCATCCGATCAAGAAATTGATTGTGTTGATCATTTCATATTACGAACGTCGATCATATGAGTGACCATGAGCTTGAGGACCATTGGAGGATCATGACCGTCGGATCTGAAAGTCAGATCAACGGAAGGGATGAATTGTAGAGAGCGAAAGGAGAATTACATGACTCAATATTTCCAATACCGCAATTAGTCAGGATCATCCGATATTATAGATTCGAATATAGACAATTGCGGTTGATATAACAAATGATCAGATTAATTCAGATTAAGTTGTGACCCTCAGATGCATAGTTTCCAGATCAACGGTAGGGATAGTTGCGGGGATCGAAAGGAGAATTGAATATCGTGCTATTTCCAATCCCACAATTAGTCAGGACTGTCAGATCCTATATCCTCGAAGATTGACGATTATGGTTGACTCGCCACAAAGACACAACTTCAAATTGCAGAGCTCAGGTGATGAGTTAAACCACTCGCAAGATTTGGTTCCACAATAATCCTTGCAGGTTGATCTTCTTCGAGAGTCTTCACAATCGTTGGATCACTTTAAGTGGAAGGATAGGATAAGTAGGGAAAAAGGATTGAGAATTCGATTATCTAAATACCCGTCAGCCATCATATCATTTTTGAGTGGAAGGATAGGATAAGTGAGGTAAAATATTTGAGATCTCATTTATTTGAATTTCCGTCAGTCATTGGATCATTCTAAGTGGAAGGACAGGATAAGCTAGAAGAACAGTGATTCGATTTAATCCAAGGAAAAGCAACATCATAGTTATATCGATTCATCGATCTCAGATAATGTTAGACGAAAAAAATTTAGTTCAGGTTAAAATATGTGAGGACGTTACACTTCAGGGAATGTCACTTCGAAAGAATTGGCAACTTGAAGTCGAATTACTCGAAATCCTGAAATATTAAATAAATAAGGACCATTAGATCTGGAGAATATGCGATAACCGTTAGATCAAGCAGACCACGTCAATAGACCACATATACAAGGACATGTGCCAGGCCATGTCAGCATGTACACATGGCATAATCCGATGATGACAAGTTTCAAGAGGAAATTGGCTCATGCCATGTCAACAAGTGATGTAAGCAATTTACATCACTCTGGAAGATTTACTTCGGGAGTTTCACCACCAACAAATGTCAAAAGTCCTGAAGTCCTAAAGGACGAAGGTCCCAAGTCACTCTCAGTCATCGATCTGAGATACATTTTGGGATTTAGGACAACTGTTATATCCAAGAGAATAACACGCGACACATGAGGATATCCACATCAACAAGACTACGTCAGCAAGGACACATGGCACAATCATATAATCACAAGTGTCAAGTTGAATCGGGATTTTAGGTACATGCAAATCACGAATCTGAGTGAAATGCGACAACTACTTAGCTTGTGACACGTCATCGAGTGATGTAAGAAAGTTACATCACTGCGGGATTTTTACTTCGGGAGTTTTACCACCAACACTTGCTCAAAGTCCCGAAGTCCCGAATGCCGAAGTATTGAAGTGGACACGAGACGTTCGATCTGAAGATCACTTCATGAGTATTCTCGACCATTGATCTACTATAGTGGAAGGATAGTGTAAGTGGAAGTATTAAGTGACAGCAAGCAGTCTCCACCACTTATGACTTACTCAACAGGTGATCACTCCAGAGGAAAATGCAGTAGCATTTATTCGAAACCTCCAAAGTCTCAAATGTAGAAGTCCCAAAGTGGACATGGGTCGTCCGATATGAAGAAAAATCCAGGTGTACACTCAACCATTGATCATATAGAAATGTAAGGATTGAATATGACCATTGATCTGGTTCTGTGATATAAATCAGAACCATCTAATCTATTCTGAAAAATATTCTCTGGGAGATTTGAAAGGTTTCGAAGCCCCGAAGACCCGAAGGGAGAAGTCCCGAAGTCCTGACAATCGTCCATATCATTGAGAGATTGAATTGTGAAAGTTGAATTGATAAGCGCTCGCCTCACCTAACATCTGAATAACACCATTGGTCATATGGTAAAAAGATTTAAAAGGAAGAATATAATGCATCGCTTAAATTGATAAGCATGTGGTTCTATGCCAATGATCATATGAACATGGTTTGAAGGAAGCATTGATTTTGGTAATCACAGAGACAAAGGAAATCGATCCATACATGTGATCAATTTATGAAAGTTAAGGGGATGCTAGGTGTAAAGTTGAATACCTAGAATGATGATCTCTGGTGGTCCCAGAAGTTCTTGTAAATGAACAAGTTAGTTATAACTTGTTGCACAAGTCGGCCCAATAACTTAGACAAGTTTTGAGCATAAGAAACTATAAATAAAACCATGATTGGTTCACTACATCATGTGCATGGTGAAGAATATGGGCTTATGGAAAAGAGAGGCTAGCTGGAAAAGAGCAGCTTGCGGAGAAAAATGAAGGGGATGCGGAGCTAAGTTCTGTGTGAATATCAGAGGGAAGAAGAGGTGAAGAAGGTGCATATATCCGAGAAAATATAAATCGAATAAGGCATGAATTTCAGAGAGAATATGAAGTGTGGTGATGAGCGTTTATGGTATACCTCTGATCATGAAATAGATTTGATTCTATAATGGATCATTGCTACTAGATTCGGTTGAACTACTATATGAACTCTAGTTGGATAGACGGTGTTCTATCAACAAGCTGGGTCTTCTGTCAAGCTAGGTCTTGCTTGAGAGTTGGTGGTCTCTTGAGAGTTGGTGCTCTCCTAGGAGTTGGTGCTCCTTACTTCAGTTTGTGTTGAAACAAAATATTTGGTGTTGGGAAAATACTTATTACTATATTCACATATATACATATAAATTATAAAAAAGCTTATGAAAACATCTAGTATCTCTTGTTTCCATTGTGATTATGATTCGATGGTTATTAATTTGTACAATTATGTTTTAACTGCTAACTTTCAATAAGAAAAGTTATAAAAGTCCACACACTAATTCATGCCCCCCCCCTCTTAGTGTGGGTGATTTGTTCAACAATTGGTATAAGAGAGGGTTCCTTCAACATAGTTTAAAAACTGGACGGTATATTCTGAAGAAATGGGTGGATAGATGGCTCTCTCCTTAATTGAAGCTCCCTTATTTGATGGAACAAATTATTCCTCATGGAGATAAAATATGAAACAATATTTGAAGTCAAAAGGATCAGAAGTTTGGAATTTAGTAGTAAGAAATCCCTGGGACTTAACTATATCAAAGAATCTATCCAAGATTACAGTCCAAACAAGAGAAAGGAAGAACAATGAAGTGGCATTGAAGATTCTTCTCAATGGATTATCAGATACAGACAAGGCAAGCATAGGACTATGCACATCCACCAAGGACTTATGGATGAAGTTAGCAGAGATGTATCAAATCAAAAGAAAAGACAAAGAAGACATTCCTATCAAGGATGAAGAGAAATACTTAGTCATCAATAAAGGTAAAGACTCTCCACAATATTTCGAATCCAATAATGTTGATATTGAATCCTCCCCTACATGTAAAGAAGAAGACTCATATATAATAAAAGAATGTTTTGTTAGAATTTATCCCATGGAAGATGTAGAATAAGAACTATCAAAGGTCAAACAAAAGGTTAACTGGAGTCTCTATGAATAGCACTATGACCATAATGATTCAGACTATAGCTATGTTCATGACTACACTAAATAATTTATTGAAAAGAGTCAAAAAAATATCTTGGAAATAAAGGAAATGCTCAAGGACAATGAAAAGATAGTATATGAGAAGGATAATCAGTTAGAAGAAAAATAAGAGGAGATGAAGAAGATGAAGAAAGAAATTAGGCATGTAACGTCCTTGACTATCAACCCACTTGTCGAGAAACGCTACTACGTGGAAACATCCTCATACTTATGTAGTATGCATTTAAATGAAATTAAATGGATTAACAGAGTAAACATATAATTACTGCTAACATACAGAATTAATGGAATCAACAGTAAATATGATTTCAACGTAATACATGATAATATTGCAAGCATCACAGACATGGATTTTAATTGAAATTAAACACATGCATATACTTATCTTTGAAACTGTTGTAACTCCACCAACCACGTGCATAATTTCCATGAACCTCCTAGCCTTAGACCTTACTCCTCATCACTCTCATCAGTGGGTCACCCCTGAGCTGGGACTAAGATCCACCCAAGGCAAGCGAATCCTAGACTAGGCATAGGTTACAGGAAAACTTCACAGAGCAATCAAGAGGATTCTTTCCAGGGGCCTTCTTATGCCCACTACTTATGGGATATCATTCCCCACATGCTTGTTCCCCCTGGGAATATACACCTTCATAAGCACATTCCATCAGTGCTTCACCTCCCTTCTAGGCCTCGGTAACAGGTTGGATCAGGAATTCTCAGAGCTCTGTAGTTGGTGTTGGACTCTCTCTGGAAGAAAACCACTCTGCAGTGGACTCTCTCACCTGGAGAGAGTTTCTCATAGGACTGTCAACCTGCCTCTTCTACTGCAATCTTGACAACCTGGTTCTTCTACCAAATTTTGATTCAATTCCTACAAGTTTAAGATAACAACAACAACAATAGTGTTTGGTTAACTCACAAGTGATAGCAGGAACAAGAAAATGAGGTGTGAAACCAGGAAATGGAAACAGACCACTAAGACACAACACGGTTCAGGTAACACCGTTTGTCAGATGTGTGACAAGAAATTCACGCAGAGTTCAGACACAGACTCAATAGTTCAGAAAAAGGGTGTGTCATCTTCTCAAGAAAACATCACAGGCTTCGGGTTTTAGAGCTGTGTGAGGCTTATAGAACTCAGACACAAAGATCCCTTGGTTCATACAATGGATGACCAAATGGAGGAAAAAACCCCATCATGACTCAATTATTGGGTTAAACTGCATGTTTCTGGGATGACACATGTTTCCCATGAGGCTGCATGTGCTCCATCAGCATGTGTTCCCTTTTTCACATGTTCCCCCTTTCCAAGAACTTAGGATAAAACCTACATTTCACATAGCTTTTGGAATAATAATAAATTATTATTCCCAAGTACTTAAGCACCTAAGCTTAGCCCCTCTTTCCAACCTTTCATCCCCTTTTTCCCTTACCCACCTTATGGAATCTTAGTCCCCCATCACTCTTTCTTTGTGTTCGGTCTGCACGCAGTGATGTTTAATCTTTATTAATGTTTTTCATATTACATATAAAAAAATAGGATCATGGCCTTAACACTTAGGCTCTCTAGCCTATAAACACATAATCCCACCATCGTATCCATACTCGGCTCACCAGCCTGCAAAACATGATTATAGTTCATAAACATGATTACAATTCATAATAAAATTGGGGCACTGCCGGGAGATATTACAATCCCCTCCCCTTATTTTTGCACTGTCCTCAATGCAACGTTCACACAACATCAAAAAGATTTTCAAAATCTGCAAAAAGTTGTGGGTATTCTGCCCGCATAGCATCCTCATTCTCCGATGTCGCATCCTTAGGACCGTACCAAGTTCATTAGACCTTTACAAGCCCTATGGCTCGATTCCATAACTGTTTTCTTTTCTGGTCCAATATGCGCATAGGATGCACTTGCAAGACACCTTCTTGTTCCACTTGAATCACATTCCAATCAATTACATGATTAGAATCAGGAATATATTTCTTAAGCAATGAAACATGAAACACATTATGTACAGTCATGGATGCAGGTAATGCAAGCATATATGCAACTGGTCCAATCCTTTCTAGGATTTCAAATGGCCCACAAAATCTGGCTGCCAACTTGGCATAGTTTCCTAGCTTTAGGGAACTTCTATTGGATTTTACTTTCAGGAAAACAAGATCGCCCACTTTAAAATCTCTGTGGGTTTTTTTCTTATTAGCATAAATTTTCTGCTTGTCTTGGGCAATCTTTAAATTCTGCTTAATTTTTAGCATTTGTTCATCCATTTCCTTGAGCAACTCTGGCCCAACTACTGCCCTATCAAATTGATTATCCCAACTTACTGGAGTATTTCACTTTCTGTCATAAAGTGCTTAAAATGGTCTCATCTTCAAGGATGCTTGATACCCATTATTGTAGGATAATTGTACCAAGTGCAGGTAGTCTTCCCATTTCGATGGTTTATCCAGCACATACATCCTTAGTGTGTCTTCTATTAATATGTTCACCATATTTTTTTGCCCATCAAAATCAGGATGATAAGTTGTGCTAAAGTTCATATTTGTTTTGAATCCTTTGAACAACCCCTTCTAGAAATTTGAGGTAAATTTTGAATCATGCCACTTCCTTCATAAATATGTCAACAACATCCATTGCCTTGTGAGTAGTCTTTAATGGAATGAAATGGGTAGCTTTCGTAATCGTGTCCACCACCACCATGATTGAATCATGTTTCTTGCATGTTCTGGGCAATCCTGTGATGAAATCCATTGTCACCACTTCCCACTTCCACTAAAGAATGGGTAAAGGTTGCAACAACCCTGTTGGGTGCCTATGGTCATATTTAACCTTATGGAATTCCATACATATGATGATTTATTATGCAATCTCTTTCTTCATACCTGACCAAAAGTAAGGGGTCTTGACTATTTCCATGGTTTTCTGATATCCAGGGTGTCCTGTGTAAAGCAAATTATGCATTTCATGCAAAATCATACGTTTCAAGTGTTGGACATTAGGTACATAAATTATGTTTTTGTATAGAATTATTATGTCGGTTTCCAATTTATAATTTTCCACTTTATGTGGCATCCCACCTTGTTGTAGCTTTGCTACCAACTCCATGTACTACAAAGCTTCATTTGCAGCTTCCAAAATTCTGCCCTTTATATCCGTTTGGTACATGCTAATGGTTCTAGTGTGTAATTCATGTACTCTCTTGCTGAGTGCATCTACCACTTTATTCTCCTTCCCTTTGATATTCTTGACCTCAAAATCATACTCATAGAAAAACTCCAACCACCTACTCTGCCTAGTGTTCAAGGTTGGTTGATCAAACAAATACTTTAGACTTTTATGGTCTGTTCTCAATTCAAACTTCCTTCCCATGAGGTAATGCCTCCACTTATTTAGAGCATGTACTATGGATGCCAATTCCAAATCATGAGTGGAATATTTCATTTCGTGTTCTTTCAACGTTCTAGATTCATAAAAAATTACAAATCCATTTTGACTGAGGACTCCTCCCAGTCCTTCTTTGCATGCATCAGTGCACAACACGAAATCTTTGTTTGGATCTACAATCCTCAATATTGGAGCACTGGTTAACAATTGCTTCAATTACTGAAATCTTTTCTCACAATCCTTTGTCCACTGAAACTTCTTGTCATTCCTTTGTAAGGAAGTGATAGGGTGAGATATCCTCGAGAACCCTATGATAAGCCTTCTGTAATAACCAACTAATCCCATGAAGGATATAAATTCTTTCATGTTCTTTGGCGCTGACCATTCTCTAATGGCCTCAATCTTCTCATGATATACATCTATCCCATCCTTCAAAATAATATGCCCCAAGTAATGGATTTGCTCGTGATAAAATGAGCATTTGTTCAACTTGGCATACAGTTGGTACTCTCTTAGCACTTGCAACACCATCCTCAGACGTTGTTCATGCTCTTCCTCTGAATTGGAATACACCAGAATGTCATCTAGAAAGACTATGACAAACTTGTCTAGATAGTCCTTGAATACACCATTCATCAGGCACATAAAAACAGCGGGTGCGTTCGACAACCCAAACGACACCACTGTGAACCTGTAATGACCATACCTTGTTCTCAATGCGGTCTTACTAATGTCTTCATCCTTTATCCTTACCTGGTGATATCCTAACCTGAGATCTATCTTCGAAAATATCTTCGCATCCTTCAACTGATCAAAGAGGTCATAAATCCTCGACAGAGGATACTTGTTCTTTACATTCACTTTGTTCAATTTTCTGAAATCGATACACAATTTCAACGTTCCATCCTTTTTCTTCATGAATAGGACTAGGGCTCCCCAAGGTGACACACTTGGGTGTATATACCCCTTCTTCTGAATATCTTCAATCTACAATTGCAGTTCTTTCAGCCCTGGCATACCCATTCTGTAAGGAGCTTTCGATACTGGAGTTGCTCCAGGCATCAAATTTATAGAGAAGTCAATATTCCTTTTCGGGGGTAATCCGATTACCTCTTGAAATAAATCTTCAAACTCTTTTAGTACCACCTGATCTCTAGTACTTGACACCTTATCCTTATGTGTTTCCTCCACTTGGGCTCCAAATAATTGGCATCCTTTTCTATAGCACTTATTCGACTGCATCACTGAGATTTCTCTGATAGCAACAACTCTAGGAATTCCTTGGAATGTTTTTTGATTCTCTTCCTCATCCAAGAAAGTGAATTCCTTGATACGATAGTCCAAGATGGTATGGTGATGGTCCAACCAATCCATCCCAGTCAAATAGTCATAATACCCTAAAGGCATGATATTCAATTCAACCTTTGTGCTCAGTCCCTTCATATCCACTGGACAGGACATAGCTAACTCAATGAATTTTCTCTTGGTTCCTGTAGTCAGCTGCATTAACCAATACTTTTCATGTTTGCTTCTCGACAAATGCAAAATTTCCACCACTCTAGGATCTATATAACTATGGCTATCTCATGAATCATTTAAAATAGTAAATGGTTGGTAGTTAATCATACCTTCTACTTCAATCATGTGCAATTGAAATTCAGCTTGCTTGTTGTCTAGGGCTGCATAGATCCTTGGAACTCTACTGCCCATGTCCTCCACTGTTTTAGCTTGATGAACATTATAGACAACTCTCACTTTGCCCTTTTTTTGGGGACAATATTTGTACTTATGGTTTCCATGACAGCCCCAACACTGAATGGGCATCTATCTTGGCCTTTTTTCCCCTACGTCATCCATTCTCATCTCTCTAAATGATGGTTGTCCTTGAGGACTGTTTCTGAAAAAGGGAGGTTTTTTTCCCTTCTGCCTCTGCTCTTTCTTAAACTTATTTTGGTCATCCCAAGCCTTCTGAAATGTAGGCTTTTCTCTATGTTGTTCATATAAGAATTTATCTCTTCTTATCGTTTCTTACATGTTCTTAGGGTCATCATACTAGATCTTGTCCCCAATAGAAGGTGGAAGTCCACTCAAATACATTTGAATCTTGACAGTCTAATCTTCGATGAACGGGACATACTTTAGCAATTCCAAAAATCTACGTTCATACTCATCAATGGTCATGTTGCCCTGCTTGAGTTCAAACAATTCCTTCATCTTTTTTTCATAATATCTCTTAGTCAAATACTTCTTCTCGAAATACCTCTTGAATTCTTTCCAAGTGATATCTTTCTCTCTAATGTGTTGCACCTGCACAAGTTGATCCCACCACATGGATGTTTTTCCTTTTAGTTGATACATCACAATTCTTCCTTCCACGTGATATAATTCTGTAGTTGGAAGTATTTCCTTATACCAAGCAACCATGTTTCGAGATCTTCCTCCTTCTGATGTTCTCCATCAAACGTGGGAGTCTTAATCTTGCTCATCCCTCCCTTCAATTCATCCACTCCAGATCTCTTGTGCTTTCTGGTAGGAGATGGGCTTGAACTACTGTGTGTCCTTCTCTTGGAGAAACTTTGGGAGTGATGATGGTGTCTACCCAGACTCCTTGACCTTCTTCCCTTAGAAGTCTAGTGACCCCTTGTTCTTCTCGAGTCAGTCTCCTTGTCCAAATTCTTTTCTATTCTCTCCAAAATCTTTAACACCTTTATGTTAAATTCACCTTATTTTTCCTGATCTTTTCTAAGATTTCTTCTATCTGCTCGGCAAGTTTGGGCATATTTTTGCAATCCTTCAATGATCTTCCTCATGTTTCCTTCCTTGTCTATCTCTTCTCCATGGCCATTGGAATTTGATCCTTCAACTCCTAAATGAAAATCCATTCCTTTTTCTTCGTCCTCGAAACTGGAAGCATTTCATTCCCTTTCCATTTATTTTGCACTCAGCAGAAATTCTATTCGGTTATGGTACTTGTTGAAATTTTGCATCACAATGTGAAGACAACTGAAATTTGTCAGGTCATTGTTCCTTAAAAAATTCCACAACATTTATAAGAAAATTGATTCAAGAAAACATTCAGTTTCCATGAATTTTCTGAGCTCTGCTCGACTCTATAGTGCACTCAGGCCTTAGCCCATTTCTCTCAGTTTCCCAACCCACTCGACCATGGTTCGTGACCAAGCGCTATATCTCAAGGTTCTCTAATCAGGACTTTGGATTTTCGGGTTTCGCGGCTTCGATATTTCAGAGGCTTCCACACTCGCTTCCCTCTTCAACTCCCGACTTTTGAACATCCAACCTTTCTAGCCATCGGGCCCATAGCACAGTTGTCACCAACCAGGGTGGCGACACGTGGTTTTCTTAAAAAGGTCAACGTTACCTCAGGTGATGCCATTGGGCCCCCACTACGTCTACTTTTCCTTCGGGGCCCAATGTCACGCGAAACACATCCCATGGGTCCACATCCATTCAAGTGACGTCAACCCAACCTACTACTTTGGCTCTTCAGGATTTTTCAATTTCGGGCTTCAGGAGTTTCTACCTCAACACGTCCCACTTCTCCCAACAACCGAACTCCCTAAATTACCCTCTTCTCTTCTTCTCAATCCAACGGTCGCGAAATTTTTTCTAGATCTACGATGTAGATCTTCTCAGGACTTCGGATTTTCGGGTTTCATGGGCTTGTGCCTCAGCACACCCCACTTCTCCCGACAGCTAAACTCCCCAAAGGATTCTCATATATCCTTCTGGAACCTTCTCCATATCTAACAGTCATAAAGGTTTTTCCTCTTCTTTTCGAACAGATCCTATGGCTCCAACACCCCAAGTGTTGAGTGCCCTCTCTCTCTATGGTCAAATACCACACCGGCTGCAGTTTTACTCTACCGCTACTTCTCCTGAGCTTCCTACACGACCAAGTAACCCGTTGACACTCAGAAAAATTCTAAGGTTTGAAATTAGTCCTTGAGACACAATTTCCTCTCAAAACCTTGGGTCCAAAGACCACTTATCCGACCCATCTAGGCTCAACATTGAAACTTGTGGCTTTGATACCATATTGTAACGTCCTCGGCTATCAACCCACTTGTCGAGAAATTCTACTACGTGGAAACATCCTCATACTTATGTAGTATGAATTTAAATGAATTTAAATGGATTAACAGAGTAAACATATGATTACCGCTAACATACAGAATTAATGGAATCAATAGTAAATATCGTTACAATAGAATACATGATAATATTGCAAGCATCACAAACATGTCTTTTAATTGAAATTAAACACATGCATATACTTATCTTTGAAACTGTAGTAACTCCACCAACCACGTGAAGACTTTCCATCAACCTCCCAGCCTTAAACCTCACTTCTCATCACGCTCAAAAATGGGTCACCCCTGAGATAGGACTAAGATCCACCCAAGGCAAGGGAATCCTAGACTAGGTTGAGGTTACATGAAAACTTCACATAGCAATCAGAAGGATTCTCTCCAAGATCCTTCTTATTCCCACTACTCACGGGCTCTCATTCCCCACATGCCTCTTCCCCCTGGGAGTATACACCTTCATAAGAACAGTCCATCGGTGCTTCACCTCCCTTCTAGGCCTCGAAAACAGGCCAGATCA
The DNA here is from genome assembly GCA_009831015.1 of Picea engelmannii. NCBI lineage: Eukaryota > Viridiplantae > Streptophyta > Pinopsida > Pinales > Pinaceae > Picea > Picea engelmannii. The sequence goes on along the minus strand of ML789619.1, from coordinate 396,162 downwards.
GGAATTCTCAGAGCTCCGTAGCTGGTGTTGGACTCTCTCTGGGAGAAAACAAGTCCCCAACAGAGTCTGTCACCTGGAGAGAGTTTCTCATAGGCCTGTCTACCTGCCTCATCTACCACGGGCCTGAAAACCCAGTTCTTCTACCAACATTCAATTCAATTCCCACAAGTTTAGGATAACAACAACAACAACAACGTTTGGTTAACTCACAGGTGACAACAACAACAATAAAATGGGGTGTGGAACTAAGAAATGACAATAGGCCACTAAGACACAACATGATTTAGGTAACACCGGTTTGCAGGATGCATGACAATAAATTCACATAGAGGTCGAACAAAGACTCAACAGTTCGGACAGAGGGTGTATCAGCTTCTCAAGAAAACATCACAGGCTTCGGGTTTCAGAGCTGCATGAGGCTTATAGAACTCAGACGCATAGATCCCTCGGTTCAGACAGCGGATGACCAAATGGAAGACAAACCCCCATCATGGCTCAATTCTTGGGTTAAATTGCATGTTCTTGGGCCGGCACATGTCGCTCATGAGGTTGCATGTGCTCCATCAACATGCATTCCCTTTTGCACACGTTCCCCATTTCTAGGAACTTAGGATAAAACCTACATTTCACATAGCTTTTGGAATAATAATAAATTATTATTCCCAAGGACTTATGCTCCTAAGCTTATCCCATCTTTCCAACCTTTCAGCCCCTTTTTCCCTTACCCACCTTATGGAAGCTTATCCCCCCATCACTATTTCTTCGTGGTCAGTCTACACGCAATGATGTTTAATATTTATTAATGTTTTTTATATTACATATACAAAAACATGTTCCTAGACTTAACACTTAGGCTCTCTGACCTATAAACACATAAGCCCACCATCTTAACCATACTTGACTCACCAAACTACAAAACATGATTATAGTTCATAAACATGATTACAATTCATAATATAACTAGGGAACTGTCGGGAGATATTACAAGTCAAGTAAAAGAAAATAAGAAGGAAGATAATGATCTTAGCAATCAAAAGCATATCCTAGAAATAAAAGAAAATCTGAAATACAAAGAAGAAATCATATCTGAGCAAAAGATTCTAACAAAAAAAAGGAAGAGGAGATTGACAAGTTGAAGAAATAAATTAGTCAAGCAAAAGAAAAGAAGAAGGAAGATGATGAGATTAGCAATCAAAAGCATATCCCGGAAATAAAAGAAAAACTCAAAGACAATGAAAAAAACATATCTGAGAAAAAGATCCAGTTAGAAAACAAAGAAGAAGAGATCAAAAGATTGAAAATAGAAGTTACTAATCTAACAAAAGAAAAGAAAGAGGAGATCAAGAAATTGAAAAATGAAATCAATTAAGCAAAAGAAGAAAATAAGGAAGATGATGAACCAAGCAAAAACCTTGCATATCTAAAAGAACTAAGGGAAAGATATGTCAATCTTAAAATCCAACTTGAAGAAGCCAAAAGAAGGGAGGAGGCAGTGAGGAACCAGCTAAACAAAAAGGAAGAATCATGTCATAAGTTGGAAGAAGAAGTTGTGAATCTTAGAAATACGATTGAGAAGTCAAACACCCAAATCAAGTTCTTGAACAACTCCATGACCCTCGATGAGATATTGGATAGTTAAAGATCACCAAATGAAAAATATGGTCTTGGATACAACAAGAAAGAAATCATTACTCCTAAGAAACCTAATGCAGGCCCTTCATTTGTAAATGGTGAAAATAGGTCTAACACAGGTCCTTCATTTGTAAAGGACGAAGACAAGTCTGACACAGCTTCTTCATTTGTAAAAACTAAAGGAAGGTATGACTCAGGTTCTTCATGTTCAAGAAATAAAAGAAACACTACAAAATTTAGAATATTGAATCAAGGAAGACATCCATAAGCTACTCATACACCTCAAAGCAAGTTTAGAAGAAATACACATTCATGGATGAATCAAAGAAGGTATGAGAGTGTTTTTAACGGTTATTGTTTTTATTGTAATGAATATCATCATAAAGCTTTGGATTGTAGGCATCATGGAAGAAAACAAGTTGGTAGGTTCAACAATATTATAAGATGTTGGAACTGTAATCATGTTGGACATATTACTACAAATTATTGCACTATGAGATGCTACAGTTGGGGTGGACATGGACACAAATCCCATAACAGTTGGAACTCAAGAAAATAGTCAATGAGAAATGATTTATACAATACAACAAAAAGAGTAAAAGGAACATGGAAGAAAAATGAAGTTGCAGTAATAGATGATCAGAGAACAAAGTTCAAGAAACTAGGACACTCACAGATGTGGATCGCAAAGACTGAACAAGTGAATAAGATTATGACAAAAGGAGTAAATGGAACATGGAAGAAAAATGAAGTTGCAGTAATAGAAGACCAGAGAACAAAGTTCAAGAAACGAGGACACTCACATATGTGGATAGCAAATAATGAACAAGTGAACAAGAGTGAAGTTGATTGTTTCAAAAATAATGTCAGTCACATGACAAGCATAGTATAAACCTTCTCAGACAAAGTTAGAGAAATGTACAATAAAGAAGAATCTTGGATAAAGATGGATACATCTGGTTAGATATCAATGAGAATCCATGGGAATATCCAAGGGTTATTTGAAAAATATGAGCTACAATTGCGCAGTGTTCCAGTAGGACAACGACATCCACAAAAACAATATTCTGATGTACAAAATTTTGTACATGACTATAGAGATAACAAGGGGACAGATCCTGTCAGAAAAACATACCCGTTTAGAAACAAAGGGGGAGAACAATCAGAAGAAGGGAGAGAAGAGTGACAGGGGGAGTCATTCAGTTATGACAAGAAAAGGATGATTTTAGGAAGAGTTACCCAAGTTTAGATTATGTTCAGTAAAATACAGAGCTTTACCACAAGAGGAAAAACCCTTTGCCATTGATGTCAAAGGGGGAGAAAAACTTCATAAGAGAAAAGCATCATCACAGAGGGAGTTTTTTATATGAAGTTAATGGGTTTCCCACAATGACAGAGGGGGAGATTGTTGGACATATTTTCATTGATGTCAACAATCGATGTGATGATTTTTTGTTATGATGAATTATCATTGTGATTTACCATAGATGATATTGGCATTGATGTCAATAGTATATTAGTTAGCAGAAAATGTCAAATAGTATGTAGAGATAGAAAGCATAAGATTAGGAGGACGAGTGAACAATATGCAGAGATCAAAGATCGGAATCAAAAGTGTAAGATCAGGAGGAGGAGTGAACAGTATGCAGAGATAAAACATCGGAAGGAAAAGCATAAGCTCAGGGTGAGAAGCCTCAATAGCCATCCGATAAAGAAATTGACCATGTTGATCGTCTCATATTACGGACGTCGGTCATATGAGTGACCATGGGCTTGAGGAACATTGGAGGATCGTGACTATCGAATTTTCAATCCAGATCAACAACAGGGATGAATTGCAGAGAGTGAAATGAGAATTAAACAACTCACTATTTCCAATCCCGCAATTAGTAAGGACTGTCCGATCTTATAGCTTCGAATATTGACGATTGTGGTTGATCTAACAAACGATCAGATTAAGTTGGATTAAGTCGTGACCCTCAGATGCGCAGTCTCCATATGAATGGCAGGGATAGATTGCGAAAGGAGAATTAAATATTGTGCTATTCCCAATCCCACATATAGTCAGGACCGTCAAATCTTATAGCCTCGAAGATCGATGATTGTCGTTGACTCACCACAAACGCACAAATTCAAATTACGGAGCTCGGGTGACGAGCTAAACACTCACAAGTTAAATCGGCATTTCAGGTACATGAAAATCACAAATCTAAGTGATACGCGTCAATTACTCAACTCATGACACATCATCAAGTGATGTAAGCAAGTTACGTCACTGCGAGAGTTTTACTTTGGGAGTTTTACCACCAACAGTTGCCCAAAGTCCCAAAGTCCCGAATGTCGAAGTCCTGAAGTGGACATGAGACATCCAATATGAAGATAAATTCAGGAGCATTCTAAACCGTCGATCTACTACAGTGGAAGGATAGTGTAAGTGGAATTATTAACCTACAACAATTGGTCTCCACCACTTATGACTTACTCAATAGGTGATCACTCCAGAGGAAAATGGAGTAGGGTTTATTCGAAACCTCCAAAGTGTTGATGTGGACATGGGTCATCCGATATGAAGCACAATTTAGGTTTACATTGAACCATTGATCATATATAAATGTAAGGATCGAATATGACCATTGATCTAGTTTTGTGATATAAATGAGAACCATCTGATCTAGTTGGCGAAATCTTCTTTGGGAGTTTTGAAAGGTTGCAAAGTCCAGAAGACCCGAAGGGCGAAGTTCTAAAGTCTCGACAATCGTCAATCTCATTGGGAGATTGAATCATGATCATTGAATTGATAAGTGATCAAGCGCTCATCTTGCCTAACGTCCAAATAATGCCATTGGTCATATGGTAAAGAGATTTAAAAGGCATAATGTAATGCGTCGCTTAATTGATAAACCTTTGGTTCTATGCCAATGATCATATGAACATGGTTTGAAGCAAGCATCGATTTTGGTAATCACATAGACAAAGTAAATCGATCCATACCTATGATCTATTTATCAAAGTAAAGGGGATGCCAGGTGAAAAGTTGAAGACCAGAAATGATGATCTCTGGTGGTCCCAAAAGTTGTTGTAAATGAAGAAGTTAGTTATAACTTGTTGCACAAGTCGACCCAATAACTTAAACATGTTTTGAGCATAAGAAACTATAAATACAACCATGATTGGTTCACTAGATCTTGTTCTTGGCGAAGAAGACAGGCTTGTGGAAAATATAGGCTCACTGAGAAAGAGCAGCCTGTAGAGAAAAATGAAGGGGATGCAGACTTGAGGTCCGTGCGAATATCAGAGGGAACAAGAAGTGGATAATGCATGAATATCCGAGGAAAGATAAAGTGAAGAAGGCATGAATTTCAGAGAGAATATAAAGTGTGATGATGAGTGTTGGTCCTTGACCAAGTTTGGAGGGTCCTTGGTCATGTTTGACCTACTTTTGGGACTTCGATAGGATGTCGAAGGTGGAGCGCAAGTTGAAGCGAAGATCGTGGGATATCAGCCCCTGTTTAGGGATTTTTGGGTTTTTGGCTTATGTAATGGGTATGGGTATGTCGGCCCATGGGTTTACCCATTTTTAGGCCCTTTTTTTAATGTATAAATAGAAAGCTAGGTGATGTAGGAAGTAGTTCGATCTATGTGATCGAAGAGAGGCTAGACATTATGCTAAGTGCAACTTGTAAGGGCTTTGTGCATGCTATGTTGAGAACTTGCAGATCTAAGTGCAAGTGATTGTAAGATACTGTGAATAGGCTTTGTGTTGTAACTCAGGGAAGGAGGATCTAGAAGAGTGTGTGCAGATCTCCTGTCCTCTGTGGAGTAAGATATCATGGCTCTGTGCATGTAGAAGATTGACAGAAAGAAAAAAAGAAGAAGATTCGGTGTACATAGCCCCAGGGTCATGCGGGTGAACCACGTAAATCCTGCATTGTGGTTTCTTTGTGCTTTATGGTTGTTCTCTTGTTTATGTGGTTAAATTCTTAGTGCATTGATGTATGCTTAGAAGAATCTAATATGGTAGCTTAGTGCTGAATAATGCTAATGAATGCTAGATCTCATCTATGTTGGTATGCTCAGTGCTTGAATCTATTGGATCTGTGTGAATACTTTGGTGATCTATTATTATGATTCAGCTGCGATGCAAACTAAGAATGAATACTAATGAACTATAATTGCTAAGTTCTTTGTTAAGGTGTTACAGTCACAGATATGTGTCCCAACTAAGGTTGTAGACATCTGAGTCCTGTAACCACCCCTGCCTCTACCTCGGGTGAGACTTCATCTGCTTCATAGGTGTTGCCGAAAGGATCGATAGTTAGGGTTTTGTTGGTGCATTGTTGTAAGCATTGAACCCTGGGTCTACCCCTTGTGCCAACAAATGGGTCTGTTGTTGGGACCTGAAACTATCATTACTGGGAACTAGAGAAAAGAGAAATCTTTATGCTTAGATCTGTTGCCCTAGTGTGCAGTATTCTACTTGACCTGTGAATCTTTGTGCCGAGAAGAAAAGTCAGATCTAAAGAAAATAGGTAAGACTTGAAAGCTTTGTGCTCTGATAAAAGTAAAGTAAGAAATTTTGGTTAAAGAGGTAAGATATTAAAGCTTTGTGCTCTGATAAAGGTAAGAACAGTGAAAGGTTTTGATTGAAAAGGTAAGATAAGTGGAAATTTTTGTTTCAAAAGTATGGATCTAGGTATGTTTGATAAAAAATTTCCTAGCTTGAAAAGTAGGGCACAACTAGATGAAAGAAGGTTTCATATGAGTAGATCTGACAAAAATAGTGAAAGATATGTTATTCCTATGCATAGAAAGAATGTTTGGACTAAAAAATGGATGCAGGACCCTAGAAAGAATTTCTTGCAGGTTAGCTACTATGATCCTAGTGCCCAGTACAGAAAAGGTTGGGGATAATTTCAAAGAAAAAGAGGATTAACCCTTTGTTACAGTTGCAGAAGAACGGGACATCTTGCTAAGGAATTCCCTGGTAGAAGACCTAGTTGTCTTTGTTGTAAAGCCATGGATCATGAAGTCTTAGATTTCCCTAGAATGATTGCTAAGCTTGAAAGAATGAATATGAGATAAGAAAACCCTGAGGAAGCTCATGAAGCTGAGACCATGGCAAAACCCCAGAAAGAATCAGAGAATGTATTGCTACAAATGAAAGAAACCTTAAATGATCACAGAAATATCAACTTATCAAATATCTTCAAAGAAAACGAATGCATAGAATCAAGAATAGGATACTTCGACATTGATTGTGTTCTGGATGAAGAAACACAGGTAAATATCATGACAGAAAGAACTTGGGAAACTTTAGGAAAGCCTTCTATAATTCCTTCATTGGGAGGAATAGGATTATTTAGTGAAAAGTTGATAACCCTATGTGGAAGACTGACCCAAATATCTATGAGTTCTCATGGAACTTCGACAAAGGAGGATTTTGAGGTTGTTAAATTTATTGAGAACAATGCCCCGTTTGCTATATTACTAGGAAAACCTTGGATTGAGAGGGATTAGGCCAAAAGAAAATAAGAGGAAGACTTAGAGCAGAAGAAGCTAGAATTAAAATATTTCATTACTAGGAGGATAACACACTTGATTGAAGAATAAGAGAACATATCAAAGCTACTTAGAACCAGAAGCTTGGATGTCGAACATGAAAGAACACAAGAAGACTCATAGATGAGTAGAACACCTACCCCATATAGAGAAGACATATTGCTCTCTGACCCTATGAAAGAATATCAATAGCGTGAAGTTACTATGCCAAAAAGAGATAAGAATCAGAATGGAAAGAGGAATCTTGAGACGAAGATCACCAGGGAGAAGGCTAGAAAGCTCAGTAAGAAGAGAGAAAAGATAGAAAAGTTATAGAAGGTTCCAGAGGGGATTTCAAAAAAGGAAGGTTTGAAAGACTGCAACTTCATCTGTATATCAGAAAAGTGCAACATGGCACTTCGCCATGGAGAAGCAATATAGCCATGGAAAGCATTATAATTGTTAGCATGACGACCCGAACGGTTAGAACAACAGTAATGGCCTGAAGACTCACAATCAGACCATTGGGACCATGCTGCAACGGAAATAACTGCATTGATGAATGCCTCTCATATGTCGAAGAGATCTATTACATCGTGTCTACTTAGTCCATCGACTGTTGCACCGAGAACACTTTTGAGAATTGTATCCAATCCAACTCATTGCTACCGCACTATGTTTATTGAGATCAACAGTTGTTCCATTGCATTGCGCACTCATTCATCCACCCGAGTTATCTGATATAAGCGTGTATGTCGGATGAGCTTAGCACCATAGAGAAATCCGTCAAAGAATTTCTCATCAATATCATGGCTGAAAAAGTAATTTCCGTAGATATTTAATCTTCCTCGATGAGAGGAGTGCAAGCCTCTCCGTCGACTGCTCATGGATTCAGACCATTCCGACTGGTAGAAAAGAAGAGAATCAAGTACCGAGATGACTTGGAAAACATGAAGCTAATCCTGACTACATCCCGCCTCTGGTTGGCGCGATGAGTCATGACAGTGTCCCAAGAGAATTTTATTACACCATGGTTACTACGTACCTCATGAAGGGGATACGTGCAGTTAGAATGTAGTAGGATAATATCATGACGTTGAAGTTTAGTGAATTCAACCTAGGAGACCGCAAGAACCATAATACGCTCTCTCCTTACAAATACTTGACCAGGACGAAGGAGAAGAACTCAAAAATAATCCCCCAACCATGGACTATGAACCTTGCGTAGTCCACCCTCTTGAATGTAATGAAGATTGCAAACTTTGGAAGGAACCATGAGGTTAAAGCATGTGTTAAGATCCTTCTCTCATGCTACCATGGAGGCTGCCTATGTCTAGACCAATGCATCACAGATGATCTGACACTGATCCATAGGATCACCAGATTGAGCATGTAGGGACCCGACTAGCATGACTTCTACCCAATGAAGGCTACAGATCGTGCATTGGCACAGGATATCAAAGACACATATGGAGATGTAGAAAATGGAATGTGAGGCTACAAGGTAGCTTCCATCCAGAATAGCGTAGTGTGCCTGGCCTGCTAGCTGATTGGAGGAAATCTTGTGAGAAAGAACTGACCTACACAGGTCACAGGATTCATTGTTGACCTCGCTGGGAAATGTGTAGAAGGAATCCAAATGAATTGGGTGAAGTACTTTGTCAACCAGTTGGAATTAGACTGTCGCAAAGCTCAGGATCAGGGCTATGAGTTCCACTTTAGTTGGCTCCTTATCCTCATCGCATTTACCACTTGGGAGATGCCAGAAGATTCGACCTTCCTGGACATTGAGTTGTTCAAGCCGCTCGCTATGAAGTTCACCACTCTCTGGTACTCGAGCGATATTGGAAAATAGTGGCAGTCAAACGCGGTCTTTGATACATATTATCTCCAACTAAAGAGGACTATCGAAGTTCTCCCTCGCATGATGTCAAACGCCCTACATCGGTTTCGACCCCTCGTGAAGTTCCACACAGATCAACACTTCATTTATATCATTGTGTGTGCAGATGAGGATAAATAAGAGCTTATGTCATACTACAAGCTCACAGAGGAGGACCTTGAAAAGATAACCAAGGACTGGTCTGTAGAGCTCCTCATCCTCGCTGACCCCATAGAAATGTTAGAGCCTGAACTAATCGACAGCCCTGAGACCACTCATGAAGCAAAGGATACTCTTGGACTTAGCAGAAAGAAGAATACCGAAGAGATACAAAATCTAAGTAGTGCATCAGAAGAAACCTCTTCAGTATCACCTGACTGAGGGGGTGATGACAAAGTAGATCAAGAAGAGACCAATGGAAAAGAATATTAGAAGAATTAGTTCAAAGTAACACTGGCTAGGGATCATGTTGATGAAGCTGATCCCTTAAAGAAACAAAAGGTTTCCCCCATGAAACCCACTTCCTGAAAGAAATCTAGAGCCACCTTGACTAAGATGCAGACTGTGCTCACTATAGATGACTTCGACTTCATCATCACCGTTGTAGCAGATGCCTCACAAGACATCTTGTAGAAACATGAAGCCAAGCAGGAGGAGATGTAGGACAGGATCAAGGTTGAACTCAGAGGGGTACAACAGACCCTTCAATCTAGCCGCATAGTATCCACTGTGCCCCTGACATCAAAAGAACCAGAGTTGGGAGATGAGCCTGCCCAACTCTGCAAACTAGCTAATGTGATCGAAGCTCACCTTCATCGAGCACAAGCTAATAAAGACTATACCACAACATCCCTGAAACAAGCCTAAGAAGAAATGGTAGAGCAACATCGTGTTGCACAAAAGGAGAAGGATGACCTTCAAACCAAGTTTGAAGAGGAGAAATCACAAATCCATCAAAAGAAAGAGAAGTTTCTAGCAGAACAACTCAGAGTCAAAGAAGCAGTTGACAGAGCACTTTGATCTATGACAGGATTAGAGCTAAAGGAAGAAGACCAAGTGGAGCATCAAGTAGCGTAGCTCGGGGAAGCTATCCAACAACTTCAACAAAGAATAGAAGACTTAGAGCTATGAACAGTTCCCAACACTCTGTCGAATGTATGAGATCAAAGAGAAGCAACTACTCGAAGCACAGTTGAGAGAATCAAGGCCCTTGCAATGGAATGTAAACAAATAAGTGACCACAGTGCCAAGACTTATGAGCGAATCACTGAGGATATTGAAATAAAGGCACTTGAGTCACAACTCCAGGAGGCAAAGAAGCAACAAGAAGCAGTGCAGGCGTAGTTGAAGCCCTTGTTAGTCTTTGAGAGGATGAAGCAATCCCAAGAACAATTCACTTCTCAACAACACATCCACACCATTCAAAGAAAAGTCATGTAAGCGACTCATAGGATCCAACCAACATAGGATGAGGCTTCCCAACTATTCACAGATATTGAAGGTCGAGGAGCAGAGCTAGAGAAAGTCATCACTACAACTGAGCAACACTTAGAGGGACCTATCAATGAAGCATTAATCCAAGAGTTTGTCGAGCAGGAGGTCGTGGCACAACAACAGGTCAAAGAAGCTTGAGCCAAGCTCAAGGGTTTTGAAGCAGAGCTACCCAGACCAAAGTGACTCGAGACAAGTCACATGTGAGTGTTGGGGCTCTATTGGCCCTTGACCAAGTTTGTAGGATCCTTGGTCATGTTTGACCTACTTTTGGGACTTTGACATGTTGTTGAAGGTGGAGCGCAAGTCCAAGCGGAGATCGTAGGATCTCGGATGCGTTTTAGGGATTTTTGGGTTTTGGGCTTATGTATTGGGTATGGAGATGTCGTCCCATGGGTTTACCCATGTTTAGGCCCTTTTTTTAATGTATAAATAGAAATCTAGGTGATGTAGGCATTAGTTCGATCTATGTGATCGAAGAGAGGCTAGACATTGTGCTCAGTGCAACTTGTAAGCTCTTTGTGCATGCTATGTTGAGAACTTGCAGAGCTAAGTGCAAGTGATTGTAAGAGATTGTGAAGAGGCTTTGTGTTGTAACTCAGGGAAGGAGGATCTAGCGAAGTGCATGAAGATCTCATGTCCTCTGCGATGTAATATATCATGGCTCTGTGCATGTAGAATATTGATAGAAAGAAATGAAGAAGAAGATTTGGTGGACGTATCCCGAGGGTGGGGGTGAACCATGTATAACCTGTTTTGTGGTTGATTTGTGCTTTATGATTTTTCTCTTGTTTATGTGGTGAAATTCTTAGTGCACTGATGTATTCTTAGAAGAATCTAATATGCTATATTAGTGCTGAATAATGTGAATGAATGCTAGATCTGATCTATGTTAGTATGCTTAGTGCTTGAATCTATTGGATTTGTGTGAATACTGTGCTGATCTACTATTAGGGTTTAGTTGCACTGTAAACTAAGGATGAATACTAATGAACTATAATTACTAAGTGCTCTGTTAAGGTGTTACAATCACAGATCTGTGTTTCAGCTAATTTTGCAGACATCTGAGTCCTGCAACCACCCCTGCCTCTACCTCGGGTGAGACTTCATCTACTTCACAGGTGTTGCCAAAAGGGCCAGTAGTTAGGGTTTTTTTGGTGCATTTTTGTAAGCGTTGAACCCTGGGTATGCCCCTTGTGCCAACAATGAGCGTTTATGGTATACCTATGATCATGAAATAGGGTCGATTCTATAATGGATCACTGCTACTAGAGTTGGTTGAACTACTATATGAACTCTAGTTGGATAGACTGTATTCTATCAACAAGCTAGGTCTTGCTTGAGAGTTGGTGCTCTCTTGAGAGTTGGTTATCTCCTAGGAGTTGGTGTTGAAACAAATTAGTTGGTGAAGGGAAAATCCTTATTACTATGTTCACATATATACATATAAATTATACAAAATCTTATGCAAACATCTAGTATCTCTTGTGTCCATTGTGATTATGATTCAATTGTTATTAATCTGTACGATTATGTTTTAACTAGTAACTTGCAAGAAGAAAAGTTATAAAATTCCACACACTAATTCAACCCCCCCACACACACTCTCTTAGTGTGGGTGATGTGGTCAATATAATTCGAGGTGGAAACCTCCACTTAAATTTTGAGATAGATAATTTAAGTGAGTAGTTGTGGGCCTAGATTATCTTTTTTCTTAAGTGATATCATACAAACTATGATTGTTGTGCCATCTGTGTGATTGTATTTGTACTTTGAAGCACTCAAAAAGGGTATTTTTATATTTTTCAACTTTAATGCTTCACCCAGACACCCTTTTCCCTTGAAGCATTAAGGTATGTAATTTACGAGGTATATTATAATAAGGATAAAGAGAAACATTGCAACCAATACCAGCAAAACAACAAAATATAGAGAGTCACAACACCAAAAATTATACCTTTATTGATAAAAATCCAAGTTCACTTGTCTCTTTGAGGTGGAAACCTCCAATAGAGCAGACCTCTATTATAATAATTCTCAAGAAAATACTTTCTCATGCCCTATACTCCTATTTATACTAATTCTATCTTCTAAAGAACATTCTTGAGGAATATGTTTTTAGAAGAAGAAGCTTATATTAAATCTTCTTACATTAGAATTGTTCACATTTTTAAATAGGCCTTATTAACTAATGTCAATGTTTATTACATAGAAAATATGAATCTACCCACATGAGGATTTAGTGAGGTTAGGTCTCTAACATGCCCTCCCCCTTGAATAATAGCCTTGTCCTCAAGGCTTGATATGAGAAAATTGTTTCAGAGTGGTAACCATCTTCCAGGTGGCATCTTCTAGAGTTGTATCTTTCCACTAAACTAACACTTCCTTGATGGTGCGTTGATGGAGACAATGCTCTCATTGGTTCAAGATTTCTTATGGATCCAACCAAATGGAACCTTATTCATCTAAATCATGGAGATTGGTTTGAGTATGGCACTTAGTTCCATTCCAATCACTTTTTTTAAGCATGGGACATGAAAAATAGGATGGAGCTCAAAATGATTGGGAAAAGCTAACCAGTAGGCCACGGGCCCCACTCGGTTGATAATTGTATAAGGACCATAAAATTTGGGGGAACATTTCTAACAGTGTTAACCTTTGAGTGAAGGCTTCTTATAAGGTTGAACATGCAGAAACACCTGGTCCCCTTCAACGAATTGGAGTTCAGAATGATCTTAATCTACTTGTTTCTTCATATGATTTTAATCCATGAACAAATTTTCTTTGAGGGTATGGAGAATGGTCGTGTAGACTATAAGATTGTTGTCAACCTCCTGAACCTTAGAAACACCTAGCATCTATGAGAGAATGGACTATGGATTTTTCCCATAGACTTCTTCAAAAGGATTCATGTGAGTTGAAGTATGGTAAGATGTGTTGTAGCACCATTCAGCTAGGGGTAACCACTAAGCCCACTAATTTTGTCTGTCAGATGAAAAACACCAAAAATATGTTTCCAAGCACTTATTGGCAACTTCAGTTTTCTCATCATTCTGGGGATGATAGGCAGTGCTAAGATTCAATTGGGTTCCCTGGATCCTAAACAATTATTGTCAAATTTTTTTGGTGAAAGTTCAATCTCTGTCAAAGACAATAGAATGAGGCATGCCATGGATTTTGAAAATATTATCCATAAAAAAATGATCCACTATGGATGCAGTGAACAGGTGTTGAAGAGAACATAAATGAGCATATTTGAAAATATTATCTACTACCACCATGATGATTGACATATTGACCAATTTAGGTAAGCCAACAATGAAATCCATGGAAATATCCCTCCAAATAGCAGGGGGAATTAGGATCAGTTGGACTGTGCCTAGGGATTTGACTATTTATCCCTTATTGCATTGATAGGTATCAAATTCATCCACAAATTTGTAGATGTCCTATTTCATACCATCCCATAAATAGAACATTTGACCCATTCATAGGTTTTGGTAAACCTTGAATTCCTAGCTATAGGTGAAGAATGGAACTTAGAGACAATCGCAAATTTAAGGATCATCTGTTTGCCTAGATATAGGAGACCTTTATACTAAATATCTTGATTGTACCAAGAGTTCCCTTGTGAAGCGTGAGTATCTTTTTGTAATTTTTGGATCGAGATAGAAATTTTGGGGCCTTACAACCATTCTTGGAAAAAAACATGAAGCCAGTCTACTACAATGAATGAGAAGGAAAAGAGAGACCCTTCTTCTTCATATTTCCTTGAAAGAGAATCAACAACCACATTTTATTTTCCCTTCTTGTAGATGATCTCATAATCATATCCAAACATCTTGTTCACCCATTTTCTTCTCTGGGGATGAAATGATTAGTTTTAATTTGGAAGCATTGGCACAATAGATAATGACTCCAGAGATTCACTACATGTAGAATAGCCAACATTTCATTTTCATAGGTTGATTGTCCCAAATTTCTCTCTGAGAGTTATTTTCTAGTGAAAACCAAAGGTTTACAATCTTGCATGAGGACTACCCCAATTCCTTTCCCTGACCCATAATATTCCAAGACAAAAGTGTTGGTGAATTCGGGTAGTACCGAGACAGGGGGTGTGAACATAGCATATTTGAAGGCTTGGAAGGATTCATCAGTTGCTCGATTCCAGCTGAAAGCATTGTTTTTAAGGAGATCAGTGAGAGAATTTGCAAGTTTTCCTTAATTTTAAATGAACTTGTGATAATAACCCATTAAGCCCAATAAACCAAAAAAAAATCAAGATTTTTAAGGTGAGTTCAATCCTTCATAGCTTCAATTTTTCTAGGATCCACTTGTACCTCATCCTTTCCTATAATATGAATGAAGTACTCAACTTCAAAGGAACCAAAGGAACATTCATATTGTTTAAGAAAAAGTTGGTTCTTGGACAATAGATGGAGAAATTGATCCACATGGGTGAGATGGGATTTCCAAATTTTACTATAGCTGAGAATATCATCAAAGAAAACTAAGACAAAATGATGGAGGAAAGAAAAAAATACATTATTCGTGAGAGTTTGAAAAGTGGAGGGGGAATTACATAGGACAAAGGGCATGACCAAGAGATCATAGTGACCCTCATGAGTTCTAAATGTATTCTTAGGGATGCCTTCCTCTTCCATGCATATATGGTGGTAGAAAGAACAAATATAAAGTTTTGTAAAGTATTGGGAACCACTAAATTCATCCAAAAGGTCATCTATTACAGGAATGGGAAATTTGTCTTTGATTCTGAGTTTCTTAAGAGAACGGAAATCAGGAAACATGCATGAAGTTCCTTCTTTCTTGAGTACCTTGACTACTAGAGAATAATAGGGGTTGGTACAAGGTTGGATAGCACCTGTCTCTATCAATCCTTGAACAATTTTATCAATTTAAATTTTTTGGGCAAAGAGATGACGATAAGGGAGAACATTGGGAGGAATACTATTGGGTACTATAACAATGGAATGATCATGGGCACCATGGGAAGGGGGAAGTCCATGGAGAGTGTTAAATGTAGCTTGGTCTCAGGAGAGTATAGATTAGATGCCAGGGTGCACAAAGGGTGTCTCAATGGCGTGAATGGACTGGAGTTGGAAAATAATTCCATAATGACTTTTTTTAAGTAAATTTTCCATTTAGTGGGAACTAATGCTCTTAGGTGAACTAACTGTCATGCCTTATAATTTATGCTATTGTCCCTCCTGTTGGAATTTCATGGTTAGGTCCTTAAAGTCCATGAGGATGAGGTCGAGATTGTGTAACCATTCAACACCGAGAAAAATTTCATAACCATCCATGTCAATAGAAACAATATGATATTTCAAGTGGTACTGACCAATTTGTAGGCACAAATTTTCACAACGCCTGCCACATTTCATGGAACCGCTATTGGCAATCATGATTTGAAATTTTTTTACTACACATATATAGAAATTCATTTCCTGGGAAATGTGAAGATGATTCAAATTATGGGTGTTTCCACTATCGATGGTGATTATTACTTTCATGTGCTTAATGTACCCAATCAGATTGGGGGTTTGAGGAGAAGAGAAGCTAGTGAGGGCATGTAATGAAATCAATGATTAAACTTCTAATGGATCAGGGTTCAAAGTAAGATAATATATTGAGGGTATTTCTTCCACCAAGAAACGTTTAACCGCCTCATCAGCAACATCCTAATAAATGGCCATAAAGATATTTTTTTCCTTACACTTGTGCCCAAGAAAATATTTGTCATCGCAATTATAGAAAAGAAAATTGAGTTGGCATTTATCCATTTCTACCTAATTTAATTTATGGATCTTCAAAGGAGTGACATGAGGGGTAAGATTGGTAGGTCAAGGGTGAGGAAGAGAAGAGGGTTTTGAGTTTTGGTAAAAGACAACCTATTGTGATTCCTTGGCATGTTTAGTAGCTTCCAACCAAGTCTGGGGGTGAGCCATGTGGACATAGGCTTGGATTTCATCCTTTAGGTCATTGATAAGGCTTTCTGGAAGAAGGAATCAAACATTTCCTCCATTCTAAAATACAAGTTCTCAAATGTGGAAATAAAGTATTCTAGTGTGATAGAATATTTCAACTTGGCCAAATGGTCCAGATGGTGTGTTTCAGTGTCAAAGAATTCATAAGTTAGGCCACAAACTAGGTTGAAGAAACATACCCTTGGCATGATTTGTTATGCCATTTCCACCATTTCCAACATTCATTAACCAGATAGAGGACACCATAATGAACTTTTTCCAACTCATCAGTGATTCCATGAAAGGAGAATTAATTTTCCATTTGAGTGACCGAGCTAGTGGGATATGAACCATAAAATTTGTTCACCTCCACTCATGGAAGGAATAGATCATGATGACATGGGTTAGACTGAAAATATTGGGAATTTAAGGAAGAAAAACCTTCTTGTTTATAAGGTTGTTCACATGAGGAAAGGTCTCTAGGTATATGCAGTAATTCCATGATCTTGACAACAAAAGATTCAATCTAGTTGTTGCTGTGGACATTGATGTCCTTCTTCATGTCATATGTCATGTCTTCCATTTTGGAATATATGGTGGAGTGCATGGAGGAATATATGATGGAAATATTGGCATTTCTTTGTCTCATTTCTTTCTGGTTCATAGAGAGATCGGATGACAAGGCATTGAGGCTATTCTCAAGGTGTTGGTTGCGATTATGGGCCATGGTGAAAGGAAAACATAGGAATGGGGCAGGTGGGCCCACAAATAAAATGGGTTACCAGTGAAGGGTACCACCATGATAAATTCAAATAGAGGAATCCAATGTAATAGGTGGGAAATAAGGGTTCCAAAAGGGTGGGTGGATCCATAGTAAAAAAAATGATTACAAGTGATAGATACCACTATGATCACAGAGAAGAGAGGAATATAATGGGATAGGTACCAATTAAGGTTGTTGGAGGAACCACTATACTCTTCTTTTTAACTCTTGTAGAGTTATACTCTGGCCAAAATAATACTGTAGTGACAAAATTCCCAAACAGTTAACAGGGACAATTGTGTAGGAATTTCGCAACTAAGATGCAGGAGGAAGGGTTCCACAACAAAATATCCCATATGTTCCATTTTTGTTTTATTCCATTCCTAAGGGTTAGATTTTGTAGGGGTCCTACAGACATGGTTTTTCCTTGTGATATATCTCTCTAATATACGTGTAGGGTCGAATAATAGTACCTGGCCCAATTACATAGGTACTAGAGAGTATCTTTCTGAGTGTTGTTTTCACTGTCACTATAACATTCAAGAAATCAATTGACTAATTTGGAGCTATTTTCAAGAGACATATGGGGCTACATATATACTTAGTATTATATGGGAGTGATGATTGTGTACAAATTCTATCCGATGCGGTACTACTCAAAGGGGTAACAAAAGCGATTACAAAGGTTTCCAACAAGATAAAACATATGTTTCGGGTAACCCTATGAAACCATCTATATTTTGTGCATGTAGTATTTCCCAACCATAGTTTCACATGTTGAACAAAAGATCTATATGATTTAAAGGATTTGTTAGTACACATCTCTACCCTGAAAAAAAATTACTCACAATTTTGGAAGAGGAAAGAGATTGATACCACTTGTAAGGTACCGGGTATATTATAATAAGGAGAAACTAAAATATTACAACAGATACTAGTAGAACAAAAAAATATAGAGAATCACAACACAAAAAATGATACCTTTATTGATATAAATCCAAGTTCACTTGCCTCTTTGAGGGGGAAACCTCCAGCAGAGAAAATCTCTATTACAATAATTCTTAATACAAGACTTTCCCATGCCTTCTACTCCTATTTATACTAATTATATCTTCAAAAGAACATTCTAGAGGAATATATTTCTATAAGTGAAAGATTCTATAAAGTCTTCTTACATTAGACTTGTTCACATTATTAAATAGTCCTTATTAACTAATTTCAACCTTTATTACATAGAAAATATTATTCTACCTATGTGAGGGGTTAAGGAGGTGTTGAGGAAACAACAAAAATCCATTGTTTTTTCTTTTACAAGAGAAAGGAAAGGGGCTCCCTATTGGATATATTACACACACCTGAGATATTTTTCCTTTTTTCCTATGTTTATTAGTCATTATTGAGGGTCTCCTATTTCTTAGGAATCTATCCTACATTTTAGGAGAATATTTTATTCAGTTGACTAGCAGAGTGGAGTCATTAAGGGTAATTTCGGTTTTATCACCAAGTAACGTTGGGATCATCAACATGAATGAACTCTTACCTTAGTATAATCACCAAGAAGGTGAATTCCTTTTTCATGCTTGATATCCTCCTCATGTCACTTTGTTCTATCTAGTTAACTTAGGACTGCATGACTAGGACTAGGTGGCAGTTATCTTTGGTAATTTCTTGTGTGTGTATAGATCTCTCTAGACCACCACTATGGTAAATTATTTGATCCATGTTGATTATATCATGTGTATTTTATCATTCTTTCATTTGGTTAATACAATTTCTCATTTGTTTCTCTCTAATTTTTCTCTCTTCATTCACCATTGCAAGTTGCATATGGTTCATTTCTTAGCTAGATATTCTATGTGGGTATCTCAGAAAATTTACATGGTATCAGATCCCACAGGATTCTAGAAAGGATCATCGCCATCACTCTTTTGTAGGTATAGAAGACTAAATAAAGAAATAGAAAAGATGGAATTTCTTGCATTTGCGATTCTAATGTCATATA
Source organism: Picea engelmannii (assembly GCA_009831015.1). Lineage (NCBI taxonomy): Eukaryota > Viridiplantae > Streptophyta > Pinopsida > Pinales > Pinaceae > Picea > Picea engelmannii. The sequence goes on along the minus strand of ML789619.1, from coordinate 376,867 downwards.
ACTACTTCAACTGGAATCCCATAATTACCCACATGCTCATGGGTAAAGTCTTGTATCGAATAACCATGGACATAGAAAGAAAACCTACCTTATTAGTGGAAAAATCCAATTATTGTTGGAATACTAAGAGGTGGGGCTGAATCATTATTCACACTTTATACCATTTGTAACCATCATGTATATTCTTTCACTTTATCAACAATGTTCAACAATTTATCATCAATGTATCATCTATGATTGAATTCAATATATATATATATATATATATATATATATACACCAGTACACCAGTATTTACATGGAATCCCAAATGGGAGAAAACCACTGAAAGATTTCTTATATATATATATATATATATATATATATATNATAGGAAGCACCAACTTCCCAATTCTCTAGATGCAACTGGAAGGAGGATACAACCCCTTATTTACAGGGTCCAACTTGAAGGAGGCTACAACTCCCTGAATTCTCTAGCTCCAACCAGAAGGAGGCTACAACCCCCTAGGTTCTCCAGATCCAACCGAAAGGTGGATACACCCACCTAGTCCTAAGGCTGTAACCTGAAGGAAGCTCCAACTCCCTGATTCTTCAACACCAACCAGAAGGAGGATGCAAACCACTTTCCTTTCCCCGTCCTGCCACCCTCAAATATCAATGCAAAATGTAGACAACTTGTCCCTGTCACCTAATCAACTCTGTCACTGTCACAAATGTCATAAAATAACCTGTTGCTTTCACTATCAAAACATGTCACTTTCAAACATGTTATTGAAAACCTGTCACAACATGTACCATCATTCTTCAATTCTTTTCTACATATATTTGACATTTCTATGCTACAACACGTGCATGTATGTGGCTCTATTTACTACAACTCGAGGATGTTTGCACCTCTCTTCTCTGTAGAGTGTGGAATACTACATAACTCTCCCAATTTATTTGTCACTTTCTATGTCACTATCACTATCACATCAACCTGTCCAACATGTCATTGTCTCATCCATGAAACTAGATCCACTCTCATCCACATGAAACTCATGCCAAGATCACCAAGAGAATATCTCAAACCATATGCTCAACATCAACAACACATGCCTTTATCAAGCATGCACCAAGATCACCAACATACCATCATAAGATATTTTCATGTACCATACCATGTACCAAACCTGTACCATGCATCAACCTGTACCAAAAAATGTACCATAAAACATGTATCAACACTTGTAACAAACCATGCAACAAAAATGCACCATCCCATGTACTAAACCATGTATAAAAAATGCAGGATAATATGTACCATATGCCTCAACCATCAACCATGTACATCAACACCATACCAAGTACCATGCCATGTGTCAACCATGTACATCAACACTATACTATGTATCAATCATATACCATATCATGCCACACACCATATACCAATAAACCAAGATATAAACCAACAATGTATCTCACCAAGTAGACCTAAACCAACATGCAACATGCATCCAATTATGTGCCTCAAGTCATATACCAAGGCCCTCAAACAAATTTCTCAAGCATGCTCCTCAATTTCACCAAGATGCAACCTCATAACAAAATACATCAAGCCTCAAGTATGCACCATAACATGTAACCAAACCATACACCAAGATAGACAATAATGTCTCTAATCAATGTACCATGACATCACCAATATGTACCATATCACATACTATCGTCACCATGCATGTACCATAACATCGTAATAATATCCCTTAAATATTACCTATGATCATGTAGATGACTTGCTATACTATAACATGACCTGTAACTCTTCCATAATCCTCGGCAACCTGGTACCAACATCCCTTCACATCCTTTCACAAGTCCTTTTACATATACATGACTTTATCTTCTATAGCTCGCAAATATCCATGCTTTCCTTCACTGCATCCCCCGTACATCGGAGCCATGCTAATATGAAACTCCCAGATACCTCAGAAACTAGCGTTACACAAGCTTGTTGCAACCTTGATAATTTTTGCTTTGACCTTCCTTCATAACCTCATAAAAATTCCATCACAAACTTGCCAAAAGATCACAATACTAGACCATAACATTCTCAAGATAGATATTCAATTGTAAGTGTGTTTTTATTTATGAGAGACTCCTTGAGGTGTTTATATACTTTTTCATAGTAACCCCTCTCCTTACATTAGATATTTCTTGTTGCAACCACTTTTCCCTTTGACTAAGACTTGTAACCAACTATGGCCTTATTTACCACTCTTTGGGGCTTCCAACTTTACAAGGCCATATCTCCCTAACCATGAGGAACCACATGGTGTACCACATATCACCAAAAATTTCATGACAAGGACTATCCATCTATGAGTTTCTAACCTACAATTTCATTTTCCTTCATGCCCATATTCCATAATCAACTTTGGGTCCCATAAACACACCTTCGGTGATACATGTAGAATAAATCAAATGTACCCTACTAACTCACCATCAATATCAATCATCCATATATCCAACATATTTGTACCTCTCCAAGGGTTGACATCAATCTTTTAGGGTTGACATCAATCTCCAAGACCACTCTCCAAGGGTTGACATCAATGAAAACCAACTGTCCAAGCCAACTGTCCAACAATATCCCCCTTTGGATTTTATGGAAACACTTAGACATGAAAACACTCATGATCAAGCTCCCCCTATGACCATCGCTCCTCATCAATGTTTCTCATTCTCCCCCTTTGACATCAATGGAAAAGGGTATCTCTCCTTGGGGATGCCCCCACTCTTTACATTCCTTTGTTCTTTCTCTTCACAAATATCTCTATGCCTTTTTTCTTTCTCTCCATATTTGACCAAAGGTTAACTACCCCTGTCGATATGTCTCCTTTTGACATTGTACCTACTCTAACCAATTATGAGAAAAAGAATAAGTTCCCCTGTGGGTATGTCTCTCCCTATTTGCATGTTAATGATATTCCCTTTTGGATCTCTTCCTCTAATGACTTGAATTTTCTACCATATGTTATGTAGATCAATGTAGGGATACCTATGAATTGTTTCCCTCTTTTCCAGTGTTTTTCATTGTCCATTGGTTCTTCCTCATGTAATTCACTAACATATATAAAATCATTCAAAGTTAAAGAATTCAAAAATTATTTTATCATAATTATCCAACTATCTTTGAATTGATATCTAAATTAGTCTCTAAACCAATATGTGAATATTTAAGTCAATCTTTGAACCAATCTCTCAATTGATCTGTGAATATGTAAGTCAATCTCTGACCATATTGAACTAGGTGGATATTGGTGGCCACCCACTTGTTCCAAATTCCAATTGTCTCATCTTGACAGTTTTCAATTCAACACGTTTCTTTGTAATTATGGGTTCTGCACTTTTGTGGCTACCCTAAATCCCTACACAGCATCCAAGTAGATATTTTTGGCCACCTACCTATTCCAAATGGCTTATTTTGGAAGTTTTCATGTCAATATTTCGTTTTGTACTTCTAGGGCCATTTTGGGGCCCTAAACAGTGTTTTCTTGGATTTCAATACTCAAAATATAGACAAAGATAGATTTTGAAGACATAATGCGTAGTTCTAAAAAATACCTTTCCAATGGGCTATCACATGCCTAAAACGAATATCATATGAAAAAGTTACGACCCTGAGAATTTGATGTACTAACTTACCCCAATGGGGCCCACGTGACTTTTGGTGCTTCATCTCCTAGGGTTATGTTTTTGGATGTCTAGGGTTTTGGAATTCATGTTTATCATAAAAATTCCTTTAGAGCCTCATTGTACTCATCTTCTTGTGAATGAGTGTAGATGTCACATCTCTTCTCAGAGATAAAGATGACACCATTCTAGCAAGTCTTGCACCCTATATTTTTACAATCTCTGTACATTTATTTCATTAATAGAAATCATGTATTGTTGTATTTCTCTATTTCTAGCAATTTTTATGTGTATTTCATTGTAATATCTATGCTTTAATTTAATTCCGAAAATAATTTGAATTATTGGTATCAAAGTAGGTTTCTCATGATCATTTTTCAATGCATGTCCCCAACAAGGTTCGAGTATAGAAAGTTGGTTCTTGAGCTTGTCTCTCTTGAGGAAAATTTCTCTTGCATGCCCAAGAAACCCTCTATGGTGGAAGAAAAGAAAATCAGTGGAGCAGAAGATTCTATTAACCTATTTCTTGAACAAGCTCTTGCGCGACAGAGGGACAAAATGATGAAGAACTTTTCCCACATCATTTAATTCCTGTTGATAGCAACATGGGCATCTTCATCAAGCGACCAATTTGGAGGAACCTCTTCCTTCAAGGTACAAGTTAATTTTGATATTCCCTTATTTGATGGTCATATATATGTGGATGCCTTAGAAAAATGGTTAAATCTGCTAGAAGGTTATTTCTTTGTTCACAATTTTTCCGATAGGGAAAAGATCACCTTCACACTATTGAAGGTTCTCCCCCATGTCAACCATTGGTGGGAAACTTACTAGGAGAAAAGTTCCACAGAGAAATTTGGAATATATGGGGTTGATTCTACTTGGGATATTTTTGTGGATGTGGTCAAGGAACAATATTACCTTGTTGATAACTATGAAGACCAGTACATGAGATGGACCACAATGTGTTAAGAAAAGAGCCAAATAGTGTCAAAGTTCACAAATACTTTCCATACCTTTCAAACCAAGTTGGGTATCAAAGACTTTGAGCTGAATATGGTTCTAAAATACCATGGGGCTTTGCATAGGTACATCCAAACTGAAATGGATTTCCTAAACATCTCATCATTGGGAGCTTCCTATCGATATGTTGTCAAAATCGAGCATAAATTTAAGCACAAGAACAAATGGGAGTTTGGGTCTGCAAATCCACAAGAAACAAAGCATGGTAAAGACGACCCTAACCAACAACCACCCAAAAACTAGTCTAAGACATAGGAAAATAAGGGTAAAGGAAAGATGAAGAATGACAATGGGAAGTGGTGCGACTTCCACAAAATACCCTAGCACAACCTCGATGAATTTCGCTAAAAAAATTCATTGGTGGTTGCGATCAAATAAAATGAGAGGAACCCTGACTCAGAATCTAATCCAGAAAATATTGAAAACAAACATATCATCGATGCAGACCCCACTGTTGTTGTCCCAACCGCAGCAATTCAACCAGAAGAACTAGTAGATCTTGAAGAGGGGGCAGGCGTCTTCAATCCATAGATGTGGGTGAAGGGGACCCCATTGCATTTCATTGTTGATAGTGAAAACTAGAAGAAACTCATATTAGCAGAGGTTGTCAAATAGTTGGGGTTGTCTAAAACACCACACCCACAACTATACAACATTAGGTGGCTTCACCAGGGAAGATATCTCCATGTCATCCAGTAGTGTCACCTGTCCTATGGCATCCATCCCTTCAAGGATAAGGTAGTTTGTAATGTTGCCCCTCTTGATGTATGTGAATTTTTTTGGGCCAACCATATATGTGGAAACGTCATTTTGTTTATGAGTACTGACCCCGTAGTGTCATAATTACTCTTGGGGGTCATCTCTAAAGGATACCAAAGGTAGTCTCGACTACCATTCCACCAAAAAAGAGCCGCAAGGTAATCTCTCATACTACAAAATTCATCCTCTTCACAGTCTGTTCAAAGGATGCACATAAGGCCACTACAACCACTCTAGTCTCAACCCCTTCTATCTAGCAGAATAATATTGTAGAAGAGAAAGAAGATATTTTTTCTTCACCTACAATGGTTCCTACACAATTCGCTATCAAGCACAGAGACAACAAGTTGGTGGAACATATTAAACCCTGCCAGCAACAGGTTCATGACATCCTTCCACAAACCAAGCAACGCAACTTATCCAACAAGGCACACAACCCACCAAGATTTAGATTCATAAAATGATTTCCCCTTTTCCCTAGGCACTCAATGCAATATAGACCATTTATTCCTAAGGTCGGAGGATTGATCCAGGTGGATATTGGTGGCCACCCACCTATTCCAAATTCCAACTAGCTCATATAGATAGTTTTCAGTTCATCTTGTTTCTCTGTAATGGGGACATTTCTTTGTAATTATGGGTTTTTCACATCTAGGGATTCCATGAATCCCTACACAATATCTAGGTGGATATTGGTGGCCACCCACCTATTCCAACTGTCTTGCTTTGGAATTTGTGATGTTAGTACATCTTTTTGTACTTCTAGGTCTGTTTTAGGGCCCTAAACTGTGTTTTCTTGGATTTCCACAATAAAACTATAGATGAAGTCAAATTTTCATGGCATAATGCATATTTCACAAAAATACCTTTCCAATGGGCTATCACACGCCTAAAACAGAGATCATATGAAAAAGTTACAACCCATTGAAGTCGATGTACTAACTTACCCTAACAGGGCCCACGTGAATTTTGGTGCTTCATATCCTAGGATTAGGCTTTTGGATGTCTAGGGTTTTGGAATTCATGTTTATCATAAAAAGGCCTTTAGAACCTCATTGTACTCATCATCTTGCGAATGAGCATATTCGTCACATATCTTCTTAGAGATAAAACTACCACCATTCTAGTGAGTCTTGCACTATGTATTTTTACAGTCTCTGTACATTTTTTTTGTTAATAGAAATCATGTATTGTTTTATTTCTCTATTTCTAGCAATTTTCATGTGTATTTATTTGTAACATCTCTTATTTCATTTCATTCTGAAAATAATCATGATCACATAAGTCAGAAATTGTCCATAACTATGCTACTCAATTGTCCACAATGCTAACCCATCTTCCATTGTACAAAGACTACTCTGAATCAAATATGTCTACTGATCTAATCTATCTTTTCATCAAACTCTACATGTCTGTAACAACCTATACTGAATATATCTCTGCTTGAATATGCTCATAAACTTTTTCCTGTGTAACTTCCAACTTACACATGTGTGGGAATAGTTCTTTCTTAGTCGATGAATCTGTCATTCTGTACTTTTTCTCTCTAATTGCTCTGAATATTTCTCCTCAAACCCTGTAAGTTACACAAAGAATGGATATTTGATCTATATCAGTTGTTTCATAGACTCCCCCTATTCAAAAGTCATATTTGTTGGGAGTCTCCAAGATGAATGGATCAAAAGAATACCTTCTTTGATGTGGAGTCATCTTTCTCTTCGTCTATGGACTCATGATCTCTCTTAACTCTGACTTCTTCCTTTCTATCTTTGGATTGATATCATAATACAATTTCTGAAAGTAAAATATCTTGAACCTACTATTATTTATTTCGAGTACTACTGCAAATCCTGCGATCTTTGGGCTTAATATTTATTCACTTGTCCTTCTTTTCTTTCATTTCTTCTACAAAAAAATTGTATCTGACATCTTCTTTTTTCCTTGTAGATTTTTCTTCATCTCGTACTATTTCAAATCCTAAGAGTGTGACTTTTGGTCGTCCTTCATTCATCTGATATTCCTTTTCATGTTCTTTTTTTCTTTCTAAAAACTTCTTATATCTAATATCAATTTTTTTTCTCAAAGAAGTATCCATCATGCTTCTACAAATACAAGCTATGTGTCCATAGTTATGGAATTTGTAACATTCAATGTTATGTCGGGCCACATAAGAATTTATTTCTTGAACATTTATTTCATAAGCCCTACTATCTACAATCTTATGTCCAAAGTTAGTACAATAAAAACAATGACCATAAAAGAAATTTACATACTTGGGAGTGGATGATCTTCTTTTTTGTGTAGTCCTTCTAAATTCCTGGCTTGGATAATCATGATCTTATCTTATGCGGATCTCATCATCATGGTTGAATCTTATTTGTTGCTTGAATGTGCTAGGTATTTTTGAAGATGTAGCTCTATTTTACGCATTCTTCTTTGATTTGTGTTGTCCATGATTCCTTCCTTTGAGTGCTTCTGCATAACTCTTACTCTTTTCTTCATTCTTCTTTTCTGGCACCCTGGAATGCTTCTCTTCATCTGATGATGTGAATGTTTATTTCTCTTCAATATTCATGTTGAGCTTGAAAAATTTTACTCTCAACATGACAACTTCTTATTCAATCTTCTCTGGCTCTTGTTCTTTCTTCATCATCTCGTTCCTCGTGACTTCTTCTATTTTCTTTTCTTCTTCAATTTGGATCTTCAATGTGGTTATTTCATCTTCAAGTTTTCTTTCTTGTTGACTGAACTCTGCTTCAAGATTATTTAAATTTTTATTTATTTCCTTGATATGATCTATCAGTATCATTTCTCTCTTTTCTTCTTCTTCCTTTCGTGTTGTTATTTTGGCTTCCAAACACTACTTCTGATCCTCGACAGTTTCTTCAATCCTTTTGGATTCTTCTAGGTGAATTTTTAGCATCATGATCTTCTGCTCGACTTCTTTGGAGTTCTGTGATTATTCCAACTTCTTTATTTCTTCCTGGAGTGACTTGCTTTCTTTCCTTTCAGTCCTTAGATATTCAATTTCACTGATCAATTGTTCTCTGTAATCAAATTCTACCTCTTCATAATCTTCCTCTTCTGAATATATATGACATGATGAGCATATTTCTTCTTTTTCTATACCTTCATCTTCTTTGGAATTCTATGATTATGTGATGGGATAAAATAGATATATTATGTATCTTGTCCAAAAGTTTCTTAGCCGATGAACACTTTCCAATTTTGTCCTTTACTGAATCAAGTAATCCTTCTAAGATAAAATCCAATGCTATTTTATTGTTCCTTTTCAATTGCTTCTTGGATAGAGTCTTTGTTGTCTTTGTAGCATTGTATCATGTAACAACGGAGTGCAAAACATCATACCCCTATGCATGTAAGAATGTTTTCATTATTTTTCTCCACATATCATACTTCATACCACTCTGACCACTGAACATTGGTACTCCATTCATACTAGAGTCCATGACCTACCTTCCAGTAGTTAAATTGTTTCCTTGAAGGAACCTATATCTTATGCTAATTGTTGGAATACTAAGAGGGGGGCATGAATCAATATTCACACTTTATACCACCTTTAACCAAAATATATATTCTTTCACTTTATCAACAATTTTCAACATTTTATCGTCAATGTACCATATATGATTGCATTCAATATATATATCATAAGCATGTAATCATAAGCATCATCACATCAACATCACATCAATAACACAATACACTATTATTTACGTCAAAACCCAAATGGTACAAAACCACAAAATGCTTTCTTATATATATCAAGAATTCATTCATACGAAGAACCAACTTCCCAATTCTCCAACTGCAATTAGAAGGAGGATACAACCCTCTATTTACATGCTCCAACGTGAAGGAAGCTAGAACTCCTTGAATTTTCCAACTCCAACCAAGAGGAGGATACAACCCCTGGGTTCTTTGGCTCCAACCAAAAGGTGGATACAACAACCTATTTTTCAGGCTCTAACCTAAAGGAAGATACAACTCCCTGATTCTATGGCACCAACCAGAAGGAGGATTCAACCCCCTTTCCTTGCTCTGTCCCACTTCCCTGAAATATAAATGCCAAATGTAGACAACATGTACTTGTCACTAAATCAACTTTGCCACTGTCACAACTGTAATAAAATAACCTATAGATTTTATTGTCACAAAATGTCACTGTCAAACCTGTCACTAAAAACCTATCACAACCTGTATCAACCTTCTTCAAGTGTTTTCTATAGATCCATGACCTATCTACATTGCAACATGCATATGTTTTCGGCTCTCTTTACTGCAACTCATGGATCCTTGCACCTCTCTTCTCTGCAACTTATGGACTACTACAGAACTCTCCCAATTTCTCTATCATTGTCTTTATCACTCTGTTACTATCATTGTCACTGTCACATCATCCTTTCCAAACTCTCAATGTCTCATCCATGAAACTAGATCCACTCTCATCTGCATGCAAATCATGCCAAGATCACCAAGACAATATATCAAACCATATGCTCAACATCAACAACACATGCCTCTATCAAGCATGCACAAATATCATTAACGTACCATAAAAATATATGTGCATGTACCATACCATGTAACAACACCTATAACAAATTGTGCATCAACCATGCACCAACACCTCTACTAAACTGTGTATCAAACATGCACCATAACTTGTACCATATGCCTCAACCATCAACCATGTACATCAACAAAATACCATGTTCCAACAATGCACATCAACCATGTACATCGACACCATACCATGTATCAATCATATACCATATCATGCCACACACCATATAACAATAAACCATGATATAAACCAAAAATGTATCTCACCAAGTAGACCTCAACCAACATGCACCATGAATCCAATGATGTTCCTCAATTCATATACAAAGGTCCTAAAAAAATTGCCTCAATCATGCTCCTAAATATCACCAAGATGCAACCTCATAAAAAAATATACCATGCCTCAAGTATGCACCATAACATGCAACCAAACCATACACCAAGATATCCAATAATACCTCTAATCAATATACCATGGCATTACTAATATGCACCATATCAAATACTATCACCACCATGAATGTACCATAAAATCATGATCACGACCCTTAAATATTACCTCTTATCCCGTAGATGACTTTTTGTACTCTAAATTGACCTGTAACTCTTCCACAATCCTCAACAACCTGGTACCAACATCCCTTCACAACCTTTCAAAATCCATTTTACATATACACGATGTGCTCTTCTACAGCCCACAGATATTCACACTTCCCTTCATTTCATCCCACGTACATATGTGGCCTACTGAACTGCAACTCACAGATACCTCAGAAACTAGGGTTACTCAAACTTGTTGCAACCTAGATACTTTCTCTTTCAAGCTTCTTTCATAACCTCAGAAAAATTCCATCACAAACTTTCCAAAAGATCACAATACTATACCATAACATTCACAAGATAGATACTCAATTTCACATGTGTGTGTATTTATGAGATACTCCTTGAGGTTTTTATATAATTTGTTATAGTAACCTCTCTCCTTACTTTAGGGATTTCATGTTGCAACTAATTTTCCCTTTTACTCAGACTTGTAACCAACTAGGGGCTTCTTGACCACTCTTTGGGGCTGCCAAATATACAAGGTCATATCTCGCTAACCACAAGGAACCACATGGTGTAACACATATCATTAAAAATTGCATGACAAGTGATCCAGGTGGATATTAGGGGCCACCCACCTTTTCGAACTGGCTCAAAACAGTTTTCTGGCAATTTTGGTAATTTACTATTTTTAGCAGTTTTTAACCCTCGGGGCCATTTTAAGGGCCTAAATGAAGATTTTTTGGGATAGAGCTTCCCAATGATAGTCCAAGTCTCTGATTGAGCCCCAAAAATGAATCTCCTCAATGATACATTTCCAATGAGCTAACGAGCTATTGTGCGCCCCAAATAGAGATCGTATGCCAAAGTTACACCCTCGAGAAGTTGATACACCAAACTACCAAAAATGGGGTCCACAAAATTGTTGGATTTTCATCTTTTTGGGTTAGGGTTTTGGATTTTCTTTATTATAAAAATTCCTTTGGAGCCTCACTGTAAAATGATCTTCTTGCAAATGCGAGTGGCGGACACATCTCTTCTTAGAGATAAGCTTCCACCATTCTAGCGAGTCTTTCACTCTATATTTTTATAGTATTTGTACATTTTTTATCATTAATAGAAAATTGTGTATTACTCTATCTCTGTGTATGGTTGCATCTCTAACACATTTATGTTATATTATTAGATATCTGAGATATATTTTTACATTTCTTTATTAGATCTCCGCTCTCATTTCATGCCGAAAATAATCAGGATCAGTGGTATTAGAGTAGGTTGCTCTTGATCATTTTTCAGTGCATGTCCCTATTAGAAAAACAGGACCGTGGAGTAATAAAATAAAAACAAATGCAGGAACAAAACACAAAAGATACACAATACAAGAGAGACACAAATTTACGTGGTTCACCCAGTGTGGGCTACGTCCACCAGAGAAATTGCCAGGTCCTTCATTTATTATTATCCAACAAATGAAGGGATACAACCTACAACAAAACACGTTGTAACTTCCTCTTCTTTCTATCACAGTCTCCTCTCTCAGAACACAATATTCTCCATCAATCATATCCGCAATACATTTCCCTCATAAAGGAGGGTTTCCTTCTAGGGAAAAAACCCTAACATAATGTCTACCGTTAGATTTGTGACCTTATAATGAACGGTCCAGATTTACAATGAAATTACAATATACATTTACAAGGAAATTTTTCCTTCAGGGGCTTCACCCCCAAACCCCCATCAGGGGAAACTGGGGGCCCACTTTCCCCCAGACCCCCCAGCCGGGGGGAATAGCCCTCCCGGACCCCGCAGAGGGGGTACCCCCTCCCCTCTGCACTCCCCCGCATGGAAGAGTGTACATACTTCTGGGGTGTAAATACTTCATGGGGTATAAACACGATTGAAAGCAAGGACCTCTCAATCAGGAAGATAATTAGGCTCCACAACCAACAGTCCCCGTTGAGGTTCGAGTATAGAAAATTGGGTCTCGAGCTTGAATATCTGGAAGACAATTGCTCTCACATGTCCAAGAAACCCTCCATGGTGGAAGAAAAGAAAAACAACAAAGAAAACAATTCTATTAATCTGTTTCTTGAGCAAGCTCTCATGTAATAGGGGGACAAAATAAAGAAGAATTTTTCCCACATCCTTCAATGTCTGATGATAAAAACATGCGCGTCTTCATCAAGTGACCACTTTGGAATTACCTTGGCTTTCAAGGTACAAGTTAATTTTGATATTCCCATATTTGAAGTACAGATAGATGTGGATTCCATAGAAAAATGGTTAAATATGCTAGAAGGTTATTTCTCTATTCATAATTTATCCGACATGAAAAATATCACCTTCACACTCATTAAGGCTCTCCCCCATGTCAAACATTGGTGGGAAACTTACTGGGAGAGAATTTCCACAAAGGTGTCTAAAATATATGGGGTCGAGCCCACTTGGGATTTTTTTGTGGATGCAGTAAAGGAACTGTATTACCCTATTGGAAACTATGAGGATGAATACATGAGATGGACCACACTACAACAAGAAAGGGGCCAAACGGTTTCTAAGTTCACAAATACCTTCCATACCTTGCGCACCAAGGTGGGTATCAAATACTTCGAATGACATTTGGTTATGAAATACCATGGGGCTCTATGCAGATACATCCAAACTGAAATGGATTTTCTAGACATCTCATCACTCGGTTATGCTTATAGATATGATGTTAAAATTGAGCAGAATTTTAAGCACTAGAACAAATGGGAGTTTGGGTCTGCAAATCTGCAACAACCAAAGTATGATAAAGATAGCCCTAACAAACAACATCTTGAAAACCATTCCAAGCCATAGGAAAAGAAGGGTCATGGAAAGACAAAGAAGGACACTAGAAAATGGTGTGATTTCCACAAAATCCCCTGGAACAACACCAATGAATGTCGCTCAAAATAGTCATTGGTGGCCAATATAAAATACAAGGAGCCAAACCATGATTCAAAATTTGATTATGAAAATACCGATAGAAGACAGATCATTGACGCAGACCCCACTACTATTGTCTCAACCAAAATAATTCAACTAGAAGAACCAACAGATTCTGAAGAGGGGGAGCACCTTTTTCATTCACAGATGTGGGTGAAGGGGACCCCACTACATTTTATTGTTTATAGTAGAATCCAGAAGAAACTCATCTCAGCAGAGGTCACCAAACATTTTTTATTGTCGACAATACCACACCCGCAACCATACCCCATCGGGTGGCTTATCCAAGTACGAGATCTTCATGTCAGCCAATAGTTTTGATTTTCATATGATATCCATCCCTTCAAGGATGATGTATTATGTGATGTTCCCCCCCTAGATGTCTGTGATGTTGTCTTGAGACAACCATATATGTGGAATTGCCATGCTATTTATGAGTCTCGACCTCTTAGTGTCATTGTTACTCTGGGGGGTGATCTCTACAGGATACTAGAGGTAATTCTGACTATTGTCCCACCTAAACAATGTCACAAGGTAGTATCTCATACTACAAAATTTAGCTTCTTCACAGTCTGTTCAAAGCGTGAACAAAAGAACACCAGTACAACCTCATTCCTGCAAGCACCTTCTATCCAACAAAATAAGGTCGAAAATATTGCAGCAAAGTGTAAATATTCCTTTTGCACATAGGCATCTCATGTAGCCATACTGGTTTAAAATGTCCAATCCTTCCAGCCACAGGTTCGTGACAACCTTCAACAAGCTAAGAAGCGCAAATTCTCCAACAAAGAAAGAAGCTCATCAAGATGTAGATTTAGAAAACACTTTTCCTTCTCCCCCAGGAACTCAATTCAATGGAGACCATTTCTTCCTAAGGAGGTAGGATTGATCTAGGTGGATATTGGGGGCCATCCACCTTTTCCAACTTGCTCAAAACAGTTTTCTGACAATTTTTGTAATTTACTATTTTTATCATTTTTTAACTTTCGGGGCCATTTTGAGGGCCTAAATGAATCTCCTTGAAGATAAATTTCCAATGATCTATCATGATCCCGAAACAAAGATCGTATCCCAAAGTTATGCACCTCAGAAGTTGATACACTAAACTACCCAAAATGGGGTCCACAAAACTATTGGCTTTTTATCTTCCAGGGTTAGGGTTTTGGATTTTCTTTATGATAAAAAATCCTTTGGAGCCTCATTGTAAAATGATATTCTTGCGAATGCAAGTAGTGGAAACATATCTTCTTAGAGATAAGTTGCAACCATTCTAGTGAGTCTTTCACTATGTATTTTTACAGTCTTTGTAAATTTTCGCTCATTAATATAAAATTGTGTATTATTGTATCTCTGTATCTATGGTTGCATCTTTAATACATTTATTTTATATTATTGGATATCTAAGATATCTATGTACACTTATTTATTACATCTCCTCTCTCATTTCATGCTGAAAATAATTAGGATACAAGGACTATCCGTCTATGAGTGTCTAACCTGCAATTTCACTATCCTTCATGTCCATACTCCATAATCAACTTTGGGTCCCATAACCACACCTCCAATTCTACATGTAGAATACATCAAATGTACCTGACTAACATCATCAATATTGATCATACATATGTCCAACATCTTTGGACCTCTCCAAGGGTTGACATCAATCTCTAAGGGTTGACATCAATATCCAGGATCACTCTCCGAGGGTTGAAATCAGTGACAACGAACCATCCAAGCCAAATGTCCAACAATTACTTCAACCACATGGACAAGGCTCATAGTATCCTATGCATTTCTATTTCTCCTAACCTATGGTTTCACATGGTTGGATGCAAGACACAAAATGAGATATAGACCACTTTGGCTAGTCTCTTTGGAAAGCATAATGAAATGAGGGGTCATTCGATTGTAGTAGAACTGAACTCCTTGGATCCGAAGAACTTTGAAAATATCCAAGATTTATTCACCAAATTTAAATCTCTCCTTTGTGAATTGAAAGACTATGGTATCAACAATTCCAAACAAGAAAAAAAACTAGTTCTTTCTATCATGGAAAAAATTGGACCGAAATACAGTGTATTTGTCTCCACATTTTATTCTAACAGATTCACCACAAGAGAAACCTAGACAATGCTTTTTTTGTTGCATATTATTGGGGCTTTCACAGAGGAGAAGGATAAGCTAGTTGATTTAGATGGGAATAATCAAAGGCTCCAAGGAACATTCATTTTTTTTGCATGATGGAAGCAACTCTCAAAATCTTAGATCCAAACCGAAAGGAAAAGAAAAGGAACATGCATATTCAAAGAAGGAAAGATAATCTAAGCCATTCAATGATTCCTCAAGGTCCAAAGGTGGAAAAAAAATCAAGGGAAGAAGTGTGGTAATTGTAATCAGGAGAACCATCTAGAATCTGTATGCATGAAGAAGTAGATTGATCAGATGGCACAAATTATTTAGAAAAACGATCCCAGGGACTTCATTCTTGAGGCTTCCAAGAAGAAGTAAAAAGATAAATCCCCTAAGAAAGGAAATACTCATGCATTAGTAGTTGTACATTATTCTCCTGGCACATGGATTGTAGATTCAGGTGCTTCCCATCATATTTCAAAAACAAAGGATATTCTCTCTTTTTCAACTACATGCACAGAGCCTCTTATCCTCATGGGGGATGACTCTCCACTCGAGGTCACTGGAAAAGCGAGAGTGGAACTATATCATGGAATCTTGGAGAAAATTATTCATGTTCCTTAACTTTCTGTTAATATTCTCTCGGTATATCATATTGCACACACAGGATCAGGAAAAAAGGTGGAGTTCACACTAGACTCTGTGTCCATATTCGACATGTAAGACAATTACAAGATTGTTTTCGAGGAGGTAAATCATCAATCTTGGTGTAATACCCTTGTTTCCCCCAATTTGTAAATATAAATATAACTGGCCAAGAGACTATGGCAGACTAAATATGCGTGAATGTTTGATTTGATGAACCTTTGTACAAATGGGGCAATCTATGAGTTTTCTATTATTAATAGAAATTTGATATGTGTTGCACAATCGCTAAAAGGGGGGTGTTTTCCATGATAGACCATGCATTCTATGAGAGATATGGTGAGGGAAAGAAAGAATGGTTGAGATGACCCTCACCAAACCAATACCTATTGGGTGTAATTTCTCAATAGTCCTCTAACCCAAAAATGAATTACCAGTTAGGTTGGTAGTTGGAAGGCCATCCTCAAGAGTTAATGAGGAGATGGAGTAGGGTACCCATTTCTAAGGCTTCCAGGCCTGAACATGAGTTGAGGATTTAGACCCACGCACACTTGTTGTGGAAGGAAAAAAATGAATTAATTTGGGGGGCAGAGAAAGATCTGTAGAACAGAAGAGTCAAGAGAACAATCTCGAGAGGCGAAGAGAGCATGTTTTCGACTTTGGAGTTGAGATAAAAGTTGAGAAGTAAAATCATTTTGGTTGTAAGAAGCCAAGGGCAAGGTCTCTCTACAACATTATAAATGAGGTTGATGAGTGACTGAGGAAGTGCTTGAGTAGACCTCCTTGCATGGTGTAGAGAAAACATGTTTCCAAGATCCTGTGGGAGGAGGAGAGTAACCTCTGTGCTTGACTGTCATGGAGAAAGGAGAAATAATATCTCTCATAGCATCATGGTATATCAGAAATAATATCTCTCATAACATCATGGTCTATCTTGGGGGTGGCTAGTGGTAAACTCGTCAAGAGTGGCTATGCCTATGGTTCGGTGGAAACATGCACCCCTTTCAACAATCACCTCACATTGTCTAGTTCTGATAAGTATTTCCATACTATGAGTAATACATTAGATACAATTATTTAATGTTTGTGTTTATGGTTATGTTTTACAGTATTTGAACAATTATTAGAAATTCACATTTGCTTCTGTAAACTATTACATTTACATGGTCTTCGATTTATCTCAATTTAGCCACTAGAGAGTTATGGGATGGGAATCCACATCAGAGACGGGGTAGGATTAAATCTATGGGAGAAGGGTGTTCCTTCAGAACCTCCACCCATGTGACCAAGGGCTCATACCCATTGTCTTAATCAAGTCTCAACTAAGAGATGAGTGTAGCCCATAATCCAAATATGATCCCATATGACCCAGGGTTGGAAACCCCTCGCTAAGCCCGAAAGGAGTGAAGCTACTTTGGCTTCGAGAATTTAGGACTTATGATTCCATGACCCTCGAAAAAAATCGAAGTTTGGAGACATGAATTGATGAGGGTCATAGATTTGGGGATCCAGTGGAGATCTCTCTCAGCTATTAGATCGGACTTAGGAATGGTATCGTTAAGTACTTTGGTAAAGTTCCACTTCAAGAGAGTAAGAGTGGTCTAGTGTCGAAACTCTCAAATGACTGAGTCAGAAAGTTAATATGGAACATTGAGAATAGAGGGACGCATTTCCATAGATCAACGACTATTCAAAATTCTGGGTGTTTGGCAATGTCAATGTGAAGATATAGGGATGTAGAATTTAAAATATCGAATGTCGAATGTCGAATTTATGAAGTGACGTAGAATGTCGATCCTCAGATCCTTCAGGATCCCTCTCAGCCATCGATCTAAGGAATTTGTTGAGAATCCCTCTTAAATTCATAACTAACCTGGAATGTGTCATGGAGTGACACGTGGCCCCCACGTGACCCTTGTCAAAATTCACTCATTGGACTAGAGTCATTGGATGAGAGGCCACGTGGAAAGAGATCCTATAGTCCGGAAACTTCGTACTCCAAAGGAACTTGGCCAAGAGTCTTTGGAGTGTGAAAACCTCTGAAATGGAAAAGTAAATCTCAATTGTTGATAGGATGAGGACATGTGGCACTATATTAGAGATTCCATAGAATTTTCTCTTCAAGGGACTCATGATGAGAGGATTTGGTAAGCTCCAAAGCCCGGAGTTGCGAAGTAACGAGAGTCGTGGATCTATGGATCTATGTGGATAGATCTCAGCCATGAGATTTTAAAGAAGTTAGAAGGTTGTTATGTCAGGGGCTGATGTGGCTCACTGATGTCATCTAGGGTGACGTCAACTAAGGTGCCACGTGTCACTGGGATATGGAAAATTCATAGACCTCTTATTGCTATTATAGAATGACACATGTCACCCCCTAATGAGGAAATGTGTCACCCCTGGCCCTCATCATGTGTTATCCTTTGGTTTGTGATTGCCTAGCCAACATGGTTGGTGATGTGACCAAGATTCCGGAGCTTAGAGAGTTTGAAATATTTTGGGCCTAGTATAGTAGAGGGATGATCAACGTCGATTGCTGAAACATTCAGCGTCGATCATCGATCATTGAACGTTGAAAACGTAGAACTCTAATTGCCAATTGTCGAACATCGAATGTCGAAAAAGTGATGTTCAACATAAAACGTTGATCATCGAATGGCCAATTCCACACGGAGATATTTCAGGGCTTCAGGGAATATGTATGTTGTAATAAAAGGGGCATTCAGTGCCGAACTCCGAAGACCCCAACTAATAACACTCGGATAACTTCAGGAGACTATATCTTGTAAACAAGGGATCGAATTTGAGCTGGTAACAAGTCATTACAAATATACGGATGAGTATAAGAGGATAAATACCTCAGAGTGATGATTTGAGACAATTTGAATGAGAAAAAATTTAATGCCCCATCCCTAGAAAGGGTATTTATGGGTTGAGTGTGTTATAAATTGGTATCAGAGCATGGAAACAACACTTTTCCTTCTTGGGCTCATGCACAAGTTGCATAAAAATATTATTAGAGAACTTTATGGGATAACAGCCTACTTTAACCCTTTCTATAAGAAACTTGTATAAACCTCTACTAAAGAGAGGAACGAAACCTTCTATTGTTGATAAATGATTTGGAAATATGCATTTTATGTTGCTAATTGTTCCAAATAAATAATCTAACTTCACTTTTCAATAATATGTGTTGTTCATGAATTGGTAGATTAGTAACTAAAAAAAAAAAATTGTCAACACTCAAGCAGTTAGTGAATAGTGGGAAAAATACAGTGTAATGGATGGTAAGACACCATGAGTTGGGGGAGAGCTAGCACAATATAGAGGAAGAATATGATGAAAGGAGGGCAGTGGAAACCCCTCCAAACTCTTCTAAAATTGTAAGAAGTCTCATGGAAGAATTATAGAGTTATAAGGCTGACAATGAAAGGTTGATAAAGGAGAAGGAAAAACAGACTGAAATTAATGCAGTCCTACTACAAATTCTATCATATATACAAAGGAAACTACAACATGGTCCAGCTTCCAATCATGTGGACATGCATCATACTAAGAAAAATCCAAGTCCACCTGAGATACAAAAGCATAGTCCGGAAAGTGGCCAAACTAGGAGGAGCACCTCAAGGAAGGCCCAACATGGAGTCAAGAGACACTCACCAGAATGTCTCTCTGAGGACATTGAAAACTCCAAGGAATATTGTAGTGGAAAAACTAGTTCCCAATCTCATACGAGAGGAAAGAAGAGGAAACATTCTAAGAGTCATGACACTGAATAACTCAAGAAATACAAACCACCCACCTTTGATGGAGAGATTAAGAAGGGGGAAGAAGAGGAATTTTGGCTACTCAACTTGAATAAGTACTTCAAATTCCTTGACTACTTTGAAAACTAAAAGGCTAAGATAGCCATTTTCAACCTGAATGGGAAAGATTCCATTTGGTGGGAGGACCTTAGGAATGTGAAAGGAATCCATGAGAAGGACTTGTCATGGAAACAATTTGAGAAATACTTCAAGAAGAAGTATATGTGAGAAAAACACTTTGATGGGAATACCAAGGATTTCTATGAACTCAAGATGGGATAACTCACCATAGATGAGTATATCAACAAATTTCTCGAGTTGATGAGGTATGTTCCCTACATAAAGGATGAAAAATTAAATATGCAATGATTTGTTAGTGGATTACCTCATTCCTACTGGGACATAATTGAGTTTGTGGAGCCAAAGACCTTAGAAGATACTATTCGAAAAGAAAGGTATTTTTATGAGAAATTCAAGAATAAGACAGAACCACATGAAGAATGGAAGAAGAAAAACAATTTGAGATTCAAAAAGAAGGGGTTTAAACCATCAATATTTAAAAACCATGGGAAGAGCTCCAGGATGATACTTCCTACCAAAAGTGTGTATCAACAAACTTTTCCATCCCAGAGTGGAAATAAACCATTCAAAGAAGTTCTAATTAATATTGATAACATGAAGAGAGAACCCTCGAAATGTTGGGGTTGCGGAGAGGAACATTTGCTGAGGGATTGTCCGCATAGGAAATAGAGAAATAAGAGGGTCTACAATGTCCAAGAGGCTACCACAGTCAATGATGTGGCTAGGAGCATGCCACAAATTTTTGCAACCTTGGATAATAAACAAGCTAACCACCAAGCTTCAGTGGTGGAAATGGAAGGTACAATTTCCAACCATCTTGTTTCCATTTTAATTGACCCTGGTTATAATTTGAGGTATGTTTCCTCGTAAACTATTGAAAATTGTAAATTGCAACAAGTTAAACATGTTAAATCATGGCTGGTACAACTAACCACTGGAACCAAAATAAAAGTAATTGAGGTCATACCATCATGCCAATTCATTATATGTGGGTTTCCCACCTAAGCGAACCTAAACATACTTCCTTTAGGATCTTATGAATTGTTGATTGGCATGGACTGGTTGGCTACCCACAAAACCAATTTGGACTGTTACAGTAAAAATTTGGAGTGTGAAAATGAAGAATGAAGAAGGGTAACCCTACAAGGGATTCAAAATCATGTCTTAGTGAGACAAATATAATCCCTTGATGTGAAGAAGTATTGCAGAAAGTGATGTCCCTTGTATGCAATACAATTGTTGAAATCTGTTGAGAACGATAAACCCAACCTAGAGGACCATCCCATATTAATAGAATATAAATATGTATTCCTAGAAGAGGTGTCAGGCCTACCTCCAAGAAGGGATATTGACTTTTCAATAGAACTTGTACCAGGAGTGGTGCCAATGTCTAGAACACCCTATAGAATGAGTACACCAGAGCTAGTTGATATTAAACTACAGCTAAAGAAGATGTGGGACAAAGGATACATTCATCCTAGTGTGTCTCCATGGGGAGCGTCAGTCTTTTTTGTGGAAAATAAAGATGGAACACTTAGATTGTGCATAGATTATACAGAACTCAATAAGACGACCATCAAGAATAAGTATCCCTTGCCAAGGATCGATGACTTGTTTGACAAACTAAGGGATTCTACAATATTCTCCAATATTGACTTGAGGTTTGGATACCATCAAGTCCAAATTAAATATGAAGACATCCACAAGACAACCTTTAGGACAAGATATAGTCACTATAAATTTGTGGTGGTGCCATTTGGGCTTACCAATTCACTGACCACTTTTATGTTCTTAATGAATAATTTATTCAGAAAGTTCTTGGACAGTTTTGTGTTGGTTTTCATTGATGATATCCTAATCTATTCTAAGAATAGGGAAGAACATATCAAGCTAGTACTCCAAGTACTAAGAGAACATTAGCTCTATGTTAAGCTTAGTAAGTGTGACTTTTTCCAGAAACAAGTCCATTACTTAGGACATGCTATTTATGAGGAAGGAGTGGCATTTGATCTTAATAATATTAAAGATGTCATGGATTGGCCTACCCCAATGAATGTATTTGATATAAGATCTTTTATGGGCCTAGAAGGATACTATAGGAGGTTCATAAAGGGATTCATCGAGATTGGTTTCTCAATCACCTCCCTTCATAGAAAGGGAGTTAAATTCATTTGGACATCAGAATGTGAAGAAATATTTCAAGAGATAAAATACCTTCTAAACAATGTGCTTGTACTAAATATTGCATACCCAAAAAGGAATTCATTGTGTGTATAAATGCCTACAAGGAAGGGCTTGGAGGAGTCCTTATACAATAAAGACATGTGATTTGCTATGAATCCATAAAATTGAATGAGCATGAAGTCAATTATGTGACCCACGATATGGAATTAGCTTCCATAGTGAATTCTTTAAAAATGTGGAGGCATTGCCTCTTAGTTATAATATTTGTACTTATGACATACCATAGTGGGTTGAGGTATTTGTTTGACCAATTAAAACTCAATGTGAGGCAATCTAGGTGGATGGCTCTCCTTAGTGATTTTGATTTTGAAATGAAACATATAAAAGGAAAGGAGAATAGGGTGGTTGATGCCCTTAATAGAAACATGAAAGTGGTTCACTTGGCAGCTGTAAGTTCCAATGAATCAGACATCAAAGAGAGAGTCAAAAGTGCACAAGAAAAAGATGGATTTTTCAAGACCTTGACATCGTACCTAAAGAAAGAGCCCACAGGGATAAAGTAGAAAGGCTATCAGATGCTTAATGATGGTATGTTGACTTATAAGGGAAGATTGTGTATTCCAAATTATGATGACTTGAAGAGGTTCATAATGGATGAACTACACAAAATACCATATACTGGCCATCCTAGTTATCAGAAAATGATAATGGCCACTACTAAACTATTTTTTTGGCTTGGAATGAAAAAATACATAGTTGATTACTTAGCTAAGTGTTTATAATGTCATCAAGTCAAGGCAGAGAACCGGCACCCAACAGGGCTATTGAAGCCCCTACCAATTCCCGAATGGAATTGGGAAACAATATCCATGGATTTCATCACAATATTACCAAGATCAACCAAAAAGAACAACGCCATCATGGTAGTTGTGGAAAAACTGAGCAAGGCTTCTAACCTCATACCCATCAAGTCAACTTGCAAGGAAATATATATTTCCATCATTTTCATGAAAGAGATATTTAGACTGCATGGCATGCCTAAGGAAATTATATTCAACAGAGATACACAATTTACTTCAAACTTTTGGAAATCTTTGTTTGTTGGTTTTGAAGCAAAATTTATATTTAATACATCCTATCACCCTCAAAATGATGGGAAGACAGAGAGGGTAAGCTAATTGTTATAAGACATGCTAAGGATGCATGTAATGCATCAACCCAAGAAGTGGGAGGACTATCTACCACTGGTAGAATTCGCCTACAACATTGGCTATCAAGAGTCATTACAAATGATCCCTTTTGAAGCCCTCTATGGAAGACAATGCAACATTCCAATAAGTTTGAACAACCCAATAGACAGAGTTACAATTAGGCTAGATATGCTAAAGGAAATGAAACAAAAAGTAATTGAGATCAAGCAAAATCTGAAGATATCCTAGGATAGACAAAAAAGCTATGCAAACATGAAAAGGAATCCTAGAGAGTTCAAAGTAAGGGATCATTTGTATATCTCAGTTAGACCTAGGAAAATCTATTTGAGGATGGGAGCTTGTGCCAAGATGGCACCTTAGTATTGTGGACCCTTTTAAGTTTTGGATAGAGTGGGACCAGTAGCCTATCGGCTAGCACTTCCTCCCAAAGTGAAGGCACATAATGTTTTCCATGTTTTTTTATTAAAGAAGTATGTACATGATTCTAATAATATTATTGAATGGTCTATGATTCAGGTGGATCCCAAGGGAGAATTCCTTCCAAAACCTCAATTCATAATAGACAAGAAGGAAACCACACTCAAGAACATAACCATTTCAAAATTCAAGGTGTAGTGGAAAAACTTTGGACCAAATTAGGAAACATGGGAAATGGAGGATGCCATATGGGAAATGGAGGATGCCATGAAACAGGCATATACATTTTTTTTTACTTCTGTACATACAAAGCACATTGGCATATAGAACATCGAGGACGATGTTCCTTTAAGAGGGAGGGGATTGTAATACCTATGTTTCCCCAAGTTTTTATATATAACTATAACTGGTCAAGATACCATAGCCAACTAAATATGTGTGAATGTTTGATTTGATGAACCTTTGTATAAAAGGGTCAATCTATGAATTTTATGTTATTAATAGAAATTGGATATGTGTTGCACAACTATTGAAAGGGGGGATTTTTCCAAGATAGACCATGAATTCTATGAGAGATATGGTGAGGGAAACCAAGAATGGTTAAGATGACCCTCACCAAACCAATACCTACTAGGTGTAACTGCTCAACAGTCCTCTGACCCAAAAATAAATTACCAATCAGGCTGGTAGTTGGAAGGCCATCCTCAAGAGTTGATGAGGATATGGGGTAGGGTACCCATATGTAAGGCTTCTAGGTTTGACCACAAGTTGGGGATTTGGACCCATGCAACCTTGCTGAGGAAGGAAATAAAGGAAGTAATTCAGGGGATAGAGACAGATCTACAGAAAATCAGAGAAAAGAAAACAATCTTGAGACAAGAAGAGAGCATGTTTTCAACTCTAGAGTTGAGAGAAAAGTTGAGAACTATACTAGGCTTAGCTTTAATAAGCCATGGGAAGGGTCTCACTACAAGATGATAAACGAGGTTGATGAGTGACTGAGCAATTTCTCGCATAGACCTCCTTTCTTGGTGTAGATAAAACCCGTTTCCAAGATCCTATGGGAGGAGGAGAGTAATCTCCATCCTTGATTGTCATGGGGCAAGGAGAAAGAATATCTCTCTGAGCATCATGGTCTAGCTCGGGGGTGGCCAGTGGTAAATCCATCGGGAGTGGTTGTGCCTATGGTTGGGTGGAAATAGGTACCCCTTCTAGCAGTTGCCTCACATTTTCTAGTTTTGATCAATTTTCATACTATGTGTAATACATTGGATGCGATGATTGAATGTTTGTGTTTATGGTTCAGTTTTACATTGTTTGAACAATTATTAGAAATGCTCATTTTCTTCGGTAAATTTCTATATTTACATGGTCTTTGATTTACCTCAATTTATCCACTAGAGGTTTATGGGATGGGAATCCGCAAGAGATTTGGGGTAGGATTAACTAAAACATTTAAGTCATGCGACCTTTTGTATTTACCTTAGCGGGAATGTCAAGTTTAACTCTTTGAGAGAAGGGAGTTCCTTCAGACCCTCCATCCATGTGACCAAGGGCTCATACCCATCATCTTAATCAAGTCTCGACAAGATCTTAGTGTATCTCGAAATCCAAATATGATCCCATATTACCCAGGGTTTGAAATCCCTCACTAATCCTGAAAGGAGTGAAGCTATTTTGGCTTTGAGACTTCGTGACTTATGATTCCACAACCCTCGAAAATAGTCGAAGGCCAAAGTCACGAATTGATGAAGGTTGTATATCTGGGGATCCAGTGGAGATGTCTCTTAGTCGTTAGACTAGAATTAGGAAGGGTAACATTAAGTACTTCGACGAATTTCCACTTCGGGAGAATAGGATTGGTCTAGCACCAAAACTCTCGAATGTTGGAGTCACGAAGTTAATCTAGACCATTGAGAATAGAGGGACGCGTGTCCATGGATCAACGACTATCCATAAGTTTAGGTGTTCGATGGTGTCAATGTGAATATATAGGGATGTAAAACGCCGAATTTAAGAAGTGACGTAGACTATCAATCCTCAGATCCTTTGAGATCCCTCTCAGTCATCGATCTAAGGTCTCCGTTGAGAACCACGCTTAACTGTCTAACCAATGGGGAACATGTTGTGGAGTGACAAGTGGCCCCCACTTGACCCCTATCAAAATTCGCTCATTGGACTAGAGTCATTGAATGAGAAGCCACATGGCAGGAGATCCTATAGTCCGAGGACTTGGTACTCCAGAGGAACTTGGCCAAGATTTTTCAGAGTGTGAAAACCTCTGAAGTGGAGAACGACGAAGTGAATCACAACTATTGATAGGATGAGGATACATGGCGCTATATTAGAGAGTCTAGAGACTTATCTCTTCAAGGGATTCACGATGAGAGGAGTTGGTAAGTTATGAAGCTCAGAGTCATGAATTAATGGGAGACATCGATCTATGGATATATGTGGACAGATATTAACTGTGAGATTTGAAATAAGTAAGAAGGTTGTATGTCGAGGGATGACATGGCTCACTAACGTCATTGACAGTGACATGGAACCGCAACTAAGGTGTCACGTGTCATTGGAATATGGACAATTCACAGACCCCTTATGCGTATTAGAGCATGACACATGTCATCCCCTAATGAGGACGCATGTCACCCCTGGCCCTTGTTGTATGTTAGCCTCTAGTTCATGCATGCATAGCCAACGTGGTTGGTGACACGAATGGCACTCTAGGAGTTTAGAATATTTGCGGCATAATATAGTAGAGGGATTGTCAACATTGATCACCGATTTCTAAACATTGAAACGTTCAACGTCGAACACCGATCGCTGAATGTCAAAAACGTTCAACATCGATTGTCGATCCCCAAATGCCAAAAATGTAGAATGTTGATCGTCGATTTTTGAACGTCGAATGCCGAAAATAGACATTCAACATAAAACATCGATCATTGAATGGCCAATGCCACATGGGGAGATTTTAGGACTTCGGGGAGTATGCATGCAGTAATAAAAGGGGCGTTCAATGTCGAACACTGAAGACCCCAACTAATGATGCCCAAATAGCTTAGGGAAACTATATTTTGTAAACCAAGGATCATATTTGAGCCGGTAACAATTCGTTGTAAAGCTACGAATGAGTAGAGGAAGATGAATACCTCAGAGATATGATTTGAGATGATTTGAATGAGCAAAAATTTAATGCTCCATCCATAGAAAGGGTATTTAGGGGTTGGGTGTGTTACACTTGGTTATAAATGTTTTCTAATTTTATTGAACTTTATTTCTATGTACTACCTATGGATTCTTATGACAGTATTAGATTATGGAACAAGAGGCTTGGTCACCTAAACTTTAGGTACATGTAACTACTTAGAAAGAAGTGGATGGTCACTTGGTTACCTGATATCCACTTTTTCGAAAGGGTTTGTGAATGATGCAACCTTGGAAAGCATCCTCAAGAGAAGTTTGAAAAGGGGAAGGCTCACAAGGACTCCTCTCCATTGGATTTTATTCACAGTGATCTCATGGGTCCATTCCTGCATCCATCCATAAAAAATGCAAGGTATGTTCTTACATTTTTGGATGATTACTCATGTTATACTTGGGTATTGTTTTTGAGATAGAAGTTATAGGTATTTGAGCATATGAAAGAGTTAAAAGCACTTGTTGAGACTTGATCAAGGAGAATGATCAAATCCCTCCATATAGATAATGGGGGGGTATGTAAATAGATGCATGTGCCCTCATTCCCTCTGAGAAGAGGAAAGGATTATATCCACAGACCCACCCATGCATATTTTCTAAATACACTGATGGTGTGAAGGGATACAAGATACCTGATCCCTCTAGAGACCAACCCATTATTGAGAACAATCTTCAGTTCGAGGAAAGTCTCTTGCATGCTCCACATGAGACACATATAAAGGATTTTGTACTTCCACCAGTTGTGGATGATGAGTCCACATAATCATATGACACAATAGATATGAGTTATGATACATAGTCATGGGATTCATAAGATTTAGATGCATAGTCAGAGCATTCAAATTCAAAGTTAGTAAATACATATGAAGATCTAGAGAAGATTCCCAAGTGGGTACAGTCCACACTTTAGGAAGTAGAAGACATCGTTTGGAATCCAATGGATATGAGGAGGACCATATCTCAATATGAGGATCCTCCTCATGCATTCACTTCCACTAAACCCATGATGCCTCTACATTGTTATATGGTTCATTCTTCATACCCACATACCTACAGAGAGGCTACAGGGAACCTCATATGGGAATCATCCATGCAGGAGGAGTACAACTCTCTCCTCGAGAACCATACTTGGGATATGGTTCCACTTTCTTGAGAAGGGGAGTTTGTCATATGTATATAGGTCTACAAGATCAAAAAGGAAGAATAAGGATAGGTGAGAAAACATAAGGAAATATTGGTTTCCAAGGGATTTCAACAGATCCATAGGATCGACTATGACGATACTTTTTCTCCAGTAGAAAATTTGGATTATATCTTGTCATTGGAGAAGCTAGGGGATGGAAAGCACATTAGATGGACATGAAGAATGATTTTATTCATGGGGATATATCAAAGGATATTTACATGGAGCAACCACCTAGATCATACAAAATCCATCTTTAGTTATCGACTTGAAAAGTTTCTCTATGGCCTTAAGTAGGATCCTAGAGCATGGTACACCAAGATCGACTCCTTATTTCTCTCCAAGAATTTTTTTCAGATGCAAATCTGATCCAAATATCTATGTTATGAGGATCACTTACTTTTAATCCTATTTCTGTACATGAATGATCTTTTCATCACTAGCAACTTAGTTTTACTGATTTCCTCAGTTAACGATATTATTCATAATAGGTTTTTTATGATAGTAATGGGTACATTCCATTTCTTTCCTGGTCTTGATATCATCCATGATGCATCAGGGATCAAGCTATCTCAATATAAGTATTCTTTGGATCTCATGGAAAGATTCAACATGACAGACTGCAAGTCTTCAACTACACCTTTCTTATCTAGGGTTAGACTTGAGGATGGTTAGGATACACTAGTGGTGGATAACACCTTGTATCAACTTCTTGTGGGGAGTCTTATGTATCTCACTCACACCTAAATAGATATATCATATGCAATAGGGATAGTGTTATAACCTTAATTTGCACCATACATACTTATCTGACATCAGGCCATCTCATATGCCTTCTTTTCCAAGCCAATACTGAACAACTCTTCTTAAAAACACCCTTTTTAAAGGCCCACACACCCTGCTCCACTACAACCCATGTGTACACTCTAGATGACCCACTACAGCCTGCCTGTACCTACAAAGGCACGAAAAATGGAAAGTTGCTGATGGAACACACAGTTTTGGGTAAGTTAACTAAACCTTTCGACCATGCCTGGCCAGTCATTCGACTAAATACCTAGCTCCTTCTAGCCTATAAAAGAAGGGGTAGGAGTCCCATTTAAAAAGAGGAAAATCATAGTAAAGAAACTATACCCAATTGAGCATTCCCCTTGTCCCAACCTTTAGCCATCCTTGTGCAAAGAGAAGTATAGAGAAAAGCGGTTGGAGGACAGTTGAAGAGGAGCCCCAGACCAGTTTTGACAAGAAGTGCTGACCACATCTTGTAAGTTTACTCTTGTGAAGATTAATACAAAAGGGAATACTTTTCCCATCCCGCTATATCTTGTGTTCAAGTTGAATATTTATTTCATGATATTGTCACAACTAACCCAACAATTAGTATATGAAATGCATGTTCACAACTTTTTGTTTGTTCAAGTGTGAATGCAGGTCATCTTTGGGAGGAGGTTTGTAATCAAAGAGCGAGTGAAAGAAAAGGGATAGACATCAAACAAAGGACTTAAGGTAGATTTACCGAATCTTGTTTACACCTTTGTATTGCATGAATGTGGGGTTTTGTGTTGGGAGAATATGAAAGAGTAGAAGCCTTTGAAATGGTCATTTTCTGCATGCATGATTAGAGCCCTTAAATGCTAAGTCCGTAGAAGGGATTCCCACCCACAATAGAATTGGCGACCATACTGGGGATCTCTCAGGTTTTCTAGGGATACTTTTTTGGTAGTTTTAAATTGGTTCTATCACCTTTTTTCTGAGTTTCTGCAAGAGTCTAAGCTAGTAGCGATCCTGGTCTTCCATACCACTTCTCCCTACTTTCTTTTCTTGGATGCAATTTCTTTTCAGGAAGTCACAGAGGTACACACATCCTGTATAAGGCCTAGATGCGTCTACACATGCCCTACCCACATGCACACGCTAGTTGATGAAGTGTCAGTCGCGTGTCTGAGTTCAGAATTTTTTTTGTTTAGAGAGCCAGTCATCCTCTCCCCTGTCAGAAGTGATCCTTCTCAAGGGTTTTCTAGATCTCATTATGGTATATGTTTTTGCAGTTTATAGCTTAGTTACCACCTCAAATTGGTTTTGTTCTATGAAATTTTCCTTGAATTGTTTTTCTTTTCTGTCAAAGTAAGTTTATGAGTCTTCAAGGGACTCTAGTTCTCAATACCAGTAGTCTTTTCTAGTGTTTGATTGCTTGTTTTTTTTCATTTTTAAAGAATTGCATAGGTACACACGGCCTGTATAAGGCCTGCATGCGTGTACATGCACTTTGACCTTACACAAATCGCATGCACACGATGGTTGTTGAACTGTCAGAAGCGTGCCTGTTGAAAATTTTTTTGTTTAAGGAGAGGAAGTCATCCTCTTCCTTACCAAGAGTTATACCTCTCAGTGATTTCCTTGATTTAATCTTGGTCTTTGTCATAGCAATCGACAACTTAGGTCTGATTACAACAATAGATTTATTTTTCATTAAAATATAAAATCTTGTTACATACTTTGATTGGAAGAAAATATGAAAAAAAAAATAGCTTGTTAGTTCTCTTTCTTTCCTGACATTTGCCTTGTATTGTTATTTGAAAAAGAAAAAGAAATTAGCATAGTGTTATGTTTCTTCTCATCTAAAAAGCCACTTCAAAAGAAAAATAAGAAAGATAATCCTTCTTTGCTAGTGTTCTTATCATTCCTTTTTTCTGCAAGAGTCTTAACAACATCAGTTGCACTACCACACCTTTTGAGTAAATCAAGCCTTAAAAATAATGCTAATTAAAAATAACTAGACTTTTATGTTTGTAGGGTCCATCAACTAGTTTAGGGTTAGGGCCTTGAATTAGGTTGGAGAGGAAAATCTTCAAGGCCATTAAAACAAAAATACGAGTCTGTGATAAGGAGTGTAGAAGTCTAGTATCATGAAAGTTATCTGGGACCCCCCTCTAACACGGGGGCTAAACATGAGGTCACGTGCCGAAAGATAGCGGTGATAACCCCTCCAAATTCGAACCAAGCATAGTGGGGAACGCATATAGAGGGCTTGTTTTGGGATTCCTTTGATTTCATTTGCCACGGAGCTTCATGGGTCTCGAATCCATTCGAGGTTCCTAATTGTCTTCCGGACCACTTGATTTCGATACCCTTGACAGGTTTAGGGATTGATACCCTTCTCATTGCAGTCCACCCGACTATTGACTGTACCATCCTGGTGATTGTTCATGTGTTGGCAACCTAGTTGCCATTATTTTAGGGACTTACATAGGTGACTGCAGGGGTAGACCACGGTACCTAGGACAGACATCGGGCCACACTTTGCAGAGTATACCTGGAGGGTGCTTCTATATGCAAGTTGCACTTTCATCGGTAAGTTTCTCTAGTGTTGGTTGGTGTAACTGTTCTTCCAACTAGTTAGTTGTTTTCCTGATTTGCCTTTAGGAACTTTTAGTGTGTGCTCTGTGCTCCTTAGTTTTCCATAGTGACTTAGTCAGTCGTAGCTTTGAGTCTCTGACCTAGGGTGGTAGACCACCCACTCTGCTGGTTGAGAGGAATTTTCAGTCTTCTGCTTAGAAACATGGAGCTGCCTCTTTATAGGCATTGTTTTCATAACATTGGTTCTTTAGAGTCAGTGTGTGAGACTTTTACAGATTTGAATGATCTCGCAAGGGGAGAACCTCTGCATAAGATCTTCATGGCTAAAGTTCCTAACGATACCAACCAAGGAACCCCTTCACAAGGGGATTCTTGTGTTTTTCCTTTCCTCGAAAATGTTGGTGTCCCTTTGATGGCCACTTTGTACATTCCTGGGTTGAATGTGGGACTAACGGTTTGGTTGGGTACCAATGCAAATGTCTCGAATTCTCTTGACGCATCTCAGTTAAGAACCTTAAGTCACGGGAACCCTATTGATGTTTCTTCATCAACAAATTCTTCTCCTCCTCCTTCTCCCACCTATGGTGAAAGTACAGTTACTAGTAACCGAAAGTCTAAACAAAATAGAAAGAGGAAGAATAGGAAGAAGAAATCACCAACCTCTGTGAATCATGTTGGAGATAGGTCGAAAACCTATGCAAGCCACATTGAAGACCAGTACCTAGCCTCTACAAGTTATGATGGGGGAAATCACCCACCCTCTGCGAGTCATGCTGGGGGAAAGAGTCCAGTCATTGCTAGTCATACTAGTAATATGTCTGTAGCCTCTGCAAGTCAAGTTATCGACCCATCACAAACCTCTGCAAGTCATGTTGGAGATGTGCAACCAGCCACTACTAGTCATGTTGGGGGTATCGATTCTGTTGAGAAACCTATATGAATAGGACGTAAGCCTAAGTTCCCTTGTAAGCTTTGCAAGGGAGATCACCTTACTCATTTGTGCCCTAGCATTCCAGAGGTACAAAGATTGTGGTGCCTATCTACAAGCTCTTTTGATTCTGAGTCTTCTAAGGTTTCCTCATAGTCTATTCAGCCTTTGGTTCTGAAAGTGGTCATGCCGATGCAATCATTGGATGATCCCACTCATCTTTTGGGGTGTGAGGTGCCTTTAGACCTTGTAGTCTCTCAGCCTATTCAACCATTGGTTTAGAAAGTGATCATGTCGATGTAGTCATCAACTGATCCCACTCCTCTTTTGAGGGGTGAGGTGCCTTTAGACCTTGTAGTCTCTCAGCCTATTCAACCATTGGTTGAGAAAGTGATCATGTTGATGCAATCATCTGTTGATCCCACTCCTCTTTTGAGGGGTGAGGTGCCTTTAGACCATGTAGTCTCTCATCCTATGTAACCATTGGTTGAGAAAGTGGTCACACTGATGCAGTCATTGGCTGATCCCACTCCTCTTTCGAGGGGTGAGGTGCCTTTAGACCATGTAGTCTCTTAGCCTATGTAGCCAATCGTTGAGAAAGTGGTCACGTCGACTCAGTCTTTGGATGATCCCACTCCTCTCTTGGGGAGTGAAGTGTCTACCGACTATGTTTTTAGTGTTTCCATTTCGGTACTTTCAGAACAAGGGGTCATTTTGCTCATTTTGAGTACACCCCTTCCAAGCCCTAGGATGGTTTCCTTTGATTCGAATGATCTTGTTGAGCCTCGTCTTCCTTCTTATGCACCTTTTCAAATAAGGGTTGAAGTTAATTCAACAAACATTTATCTATGTATTGTGGAGCTTCCGCAAGTATTTTATCCTCCTCAGTTTGGAAAGGCTTGGGATCTCTCGAGCTTGTGTCTTTTTCGCACGAGTTGTTGGATTTTGACAGACGTCCTAGTGAACTTTTGGGGGTTCTTCCCCAGTTACATATATCTTTAGGTGGGAAGACTATCCTTGTTGATGTTATAGTGGTGTAATGCCCGTTAGATTTCAATATGCTTCTCGGGTGTGATTATGTATATGCTATGAATGTTGTGGTGTCTATGCTCTTCTGGGCGATGCATTTCCCTCAAAATGGAAGAATTTTCGCTATCAACCAGCTAGCATCTGATACTCACCATCCTACTTCATCATTATTTCAGACTACCCCCTTATATGTTCCTAGCGTTCGTGTAGACTCTACCCTGCCACGGGTTAATTATGTGGCATATTATCCTCAATGTTCAATTGCTTATGAGCAGGAACCTATGAAATCATGTTTGCCTTCCCGAGACTTGGTCTCAACAATTGATCCTTTGGTTTACCCAATGGGCGCATGGGATCCCTTGCTTCCCCCTCTTGGTCCAAATAATCTTGAGTCTCCTTCTGAGTCTGATCTCATTGTTTGTAGATCCTCAAGCTCTTGTGCTTGTGATTCTTTGTTGATAAATTCCACCAGTATTAGCCAGAGCCTCCATCGTCATATGGAATATGGTTAGTTTACTTCAACCTTTGGGACTGTCGACCCTCACTTGCATGATTTCTTAGATTTTGAATTGCCTTAAGATGAAGCTATCCTTGAAGCCATGACTACAGTTTCTATACCAAGGGAGGACTTACACCATGGTTTTTGTTTTCTTCCCTTTTGGGAGACTTTTGAAGTTGACTATTGAAGAGGCTCTTGGTCTGAGGCTAGCAACGGGCTCTACCTGAACCAGTTTCATACATGAGTCATATCCTGTAACAGGTCTTCTTTTAAGCCCTTTTCAGACCCTCTAAACATGAAAAGATTGTCGAGAAATCTTTTGTTGACATTCATGCTCGCTAAACTGAAATTTGAAGTCAGATCTGTCCGGTGGTGGTTTACCCCTTTTCCAATCCGGATGGTCAACTGTATGAACAAAGGTACACTCTAGGGACCTCGCTTCTCTAGAAAAGTATCCTTAGGTATAATTTTACCCCTTTTTCGGGCCTGAGGGACTAAATTTATGAAAAAAGGAACCCCCACGAAGTCCATAGTTAAAGATCTTTTCAGACTCCCTAAAACTGAAAAGATTGTCGAGTGACCTTGTTCCTTCACACTCGTTAAAATGGTCCAGAAGAACATCCCATACGGAGTCCATAGTTAAGCTCTTTTCAGACTCCTTAAAAATGAAAATATTGTCGAGTGATCCTGTCTTTATCACACTCGTTAAAATGGTTTTGAATAGATGTCTTTTTGGTGCTAATTTACCCCTTTTTAGAACCGACTAGACTACTTTCGAAAAAGGTACCACAGTAGAATCTCCTTTTACGTTTTTTTAGACTCTCTAAACAAGAAAAATGACCGAGCTTACCTTCCTTGGGCTCGTTAAAATTACATTGAAGGACGTTACCATTGTGTGTCTTGTTAATCGCATTTGTATACCCATGTCTTTGGCCTAATGTCGACTTCATGTTGCTCTCAATTGAACCATCTAAAGCATGCCTTATACGCAAGCCCTGTAGCACTTTACCTTTGCATCTTGACACCTTTGGCCCCAGGAAGGATTTTTTCAAGTGTCTTTGCTCTGAACATCAGTCTTGTCCTTGCACCTAGAACTAGTATGTTTGTGACACTTTTTCCTCCTTTGTGACATAGCATTCTTTTATTCTTTTTT
>ML789619.1:302511-338612 GCA_009831015.1 Picea engelmannii | reverse complement strand
TTGACAAATTCGGCAATAGTTCTGCCAAATCGAACCAAATTGCAAATGTTAGTGACAGTTAGCTAATTTAGCCCTGTCAAAGAATGATGAAGACCGTATGCAAGAAAGATTCCAGTACAGAAAATGGCGGAATCGAAGATCTGCAGCGACATAGCAGGTGGTGCCTGCATTACTGTCCCACCATATCATGTGTTCAAGTTGAATATTTATTTTATGATATTGTCACAACTAACCCAACAATTAGTATATGAAATGCATGTTCACATCTTTTTGTTTTTTCATGGTTGAATGCAGGTCAACTTTGAGAGGAGGCTTGTAATCAAAGAGCGAGTGAAAGAAAAGAGATCGACATCAAACAAAGAACTTAAGTTAGAATTACCGAATCTTGTTTACACCTTTGTATTGCATGAATGTGGGGTTTTGTGTTGGGAGAATAGGAAAGAGTAGAAGCCTTTGAAATGGTCATTTTATGCATGCATGATTAGAGCCCTTAAATGCTAAGTCCATAGGAAGGATTCCTACCTAATAGATAGTCTGTCGGTACATGCAGGATCTACATGAATTACACTAGAAGGATTCCAAGTACATCCTCACATATGTTAAGGGAACCATCAGTTATGGGATCCACTATGTAGTAGGTTGGATTTTAAATCTAATAGGCTTTATCGATTTTGATTGGGCTCGTGATGGAATTGATCCCAAGTCTACCTCTGGGTACATGTTGATTTTGGGATTCGGCCCAATCTGTTGGCTGAGAAAAAAGTAGTCATCTATTACTCTATCTTAAGAAAAGGCCAAGTACAGGGGAGATGTCAACACTCATATAGGAATTGTGGCTTCAGAACTTCCTCACCAAGATCAGGATTCATTTCCACCATCCAACTCTGATCTGGTGTGAAAACCAAAGTGCACTCAAATTATGTTGAGATATAGTACAAAGAAAATGGACCAAACATATCAAGATCCATATGCACTTTATCAGGGAGATGGTTCATTACAGGGTCATTGACTTTTAGTACTTCCCTTCTGTTGAGAATATTTCCAACATATTCACCAATACATTTACTTAGAAGAAATTTCACTTCCTATGCTATCATATTGGAGTGAAGGATATAGTTTCCTGGAAATTGTCTTTCTCTTCTTTTGATACATTGTACTTTGAGGGTGAGGGGGTTTCCCATGAGTTTTTCCCTCTTTCCTTTCTTTATTTTAGTGTTCATTAGTTGCATTGTTTTTTTAGGGTACCTAACATGGCCCTTGTTGTCGGGACACATTTTTTATTACCCCATAGTAGTGTTCAGGGGAGGTGTTTGTTGTTACTGAGAGGGGGGTGAATCAGTATCAAGTATAATTTAAAAAAAAATTCAACTTATACTTCAACCATATTATATATTGAATTATATCCAATGAGAAATGAATAATAGTATAAGAGTTACACCAATACACCACAATACACCATGCACAATATATGAGAAATAATCAATAGTTATTGTTCAAGGAAAGTAATGACATCCAAGGGAATATATAGATTCCAAATATAAAGGGAGGGATAAACCTCTAAAAGGAAGATAAAATCCTCCAATATAAAGAGAGGGTTGACCTCTCCATCCTTTCCCCTTCCTTCCACCCAAGAATATGTGAGAGATAATAAAATTTTACATTAAATTATCACCATCAACCAACCATCACATAGAACTTGATAATGCTTCTTGAGACTTCTTCAACTTCTTCAATTATTGACTTCTTGGAATACTCTTATCCTACAGATAATATTACTAAATGTATTCTCTGAAACTCCTCCAACTTTCACTCCTTCAATCCTCCCAGAAAGGGAGTTATAGAGAAAATGGTAAACCTTATTCAATTATGGTTTATTCAAGAGAGAGAACTTGTACAAAATTCCCCACACTCAATATTTAACATAAGATTCTGAAATTAGTACACAATAAAATAAATATTGTACTGTTTCCAATGCAATTGGTCTCACTTCATTTGGATTCTCTAAGAAGAAATTATGACTGTTTTAATCGGAACACATGTTTATGACTAGCTTCAAAACTAGTCAAAAAACCTATCTTCCATGGAATGTATCTCCCAAATTATAGCGAATAAAGAGATGAAATGTTTACCACATGTACCTAGCTATGTATTCTCAATATCCTCCGAATTGCACCATCTGAATCATTCTAGAAACAAATTTATAGCGAAAATTGTAAGATGACCTGTAAATAACATACCTTAGAACACATCACCTAAAGACTTCATCCTCCCTTGAAATTTGACCTTCTTTACTTCATATTTCCTCTGAAATTCAACTTATATCTCCTTTTTCATTAACAAACTTGTGTGTGTTTAAAATGAATGTATAATGATACGTATTTATACCCTTTATGTCACTTCCTTTTAAAATTAGGGCCGAAATGTAGTTTATGCTTCAATTCACATTGTCTTATTCAAAATTTCATTTCTCCTCAATTGTGAGGATCCACGTGACGTGTCACATACCACCGAAAGAGGCATGACTTATAATATCCATCCATGGTTGCTTTATCTTCATGTGTAATTTCCTTCATGTCTATCTACTTCGATCAACTGTGGGGTCCAAAATCCAATGGTTAGGGTTGACATCAATGACTACAACCAATGACTAGGGTTGACATCAATGATGAAAACCAATATTCCAACAATCTCCCCCTTTGTCATTTATGTAAAATGTCCTTGCCCTCATGCTCATGGTTTCTCTCCCCATTTTACATCAATGGAAAAGGGTGGGGCTTCTCCCCTTGAGTTTAATGCAAAAATGTAACTCTCTTCTTTGGGGTTACTCCCCCTGAACATATAACACTTAATAACACTTCATTTTTATGGTCTCTTTCTTCCTTGGAGATTTTTCATGGATCTAGGACATATGTGTTACTTGGTCTTCTTGTTGTAGTTGCAACCAATCTTCCTGAACCTTCTTCTTTGATTTTTCATCTTTATGAATCAAACATGAGAGTATATCCTTGATCACACACTTCACTGACATTGAGTAGATTATGCTTCAAGTATTCAACCAATAGGACATTATTTTCTTTTACATTTTTTCTTCCAAGCTCTACTACACATTTTCCAAATATTTTTGTAGATGAGTCATATCCAAATGCAACATTTCCACCCTTTCTCTTGAAGCTGATGAATTTGTCTTGATCCTCGGTCATGTGTGAAGAAAATCCAT
Organism: Picea engelmannii; assembly: GCA_009831015.1. NCBI lineage: Eukaryota > Viridiplantae > Streptophyta > Pinopsida > Pinales > Pinaceae > Picea > Picea engelmannii. The sequence goes on along the minus strand of ML789619.1, from coordinate 335,395 downwards.
TGTCTAGGTACCATTCATCTTCTTCTTTACATTCTTTAGTGGTCAATGCTATTTGAAAATCTTCATTGTTTGGAATATCTTTCCTTCTCCATACTATGGTTGGCATAGGAGCATATTCATTCATATATGTGCAATCTCCTGCTTTGTGACCAAGATAGTTACATTTGTAGCATACAATATTTTTGTCCATCAATGGGGAAAATGAATTATAACTTATGTTGACAAATCCACTATTGTTTCCATATCTTCTATTTACAACATTCATGTTTCTTGAATAGTTGTTCCTTTCATTGATTATGCAATTAATTGCCTTATGTCCAAAATTTTTGCAAGTATAACAATGACCAAGAAACAAATTTTGATACCTGGAAGTAAGTGACCTTTTTTGTGACGTAGTACATCTGGGTTCATGATCTACACTTCTGTAGTTTCCTTTATATTGATTGAAGCTTCTTTGATTCCTGAAGGTAGGAGGTCTTCTTGTATATTCATCTCTTTTGTAATCATTCCTTCTTTCTGGTATCTTGGTCCACTTCTCATCAACTGTTTGTGTAGATATTTCTTCAAACTTCTTGTTGCTATTTGCATCTTCTTTGTATGAAGTTTCACCCATGCATCCAAGATGTGTTAAGTCTTTTTGAACTTGAGAGTTTCTTAATCTCTTCCTCAATGAGACAACTTCTTTTTCAAGTTTTTCACAATCTTCTTCTTTCTTCATCATTTGGACATTCCTTACTTCTCCTATTCTTCTTTATTATTTGAGTAGATTTTTCAAGGAAATGGTTTCTTCTCTTAGTTTCTCAAAGTCTTCTAATTGTTTATTCAAGATTTCAATTATGTTTTCCAAACTACCCAATTCACTTTTTAGTTTTTTATGCGTGTTTTTGAGCTTGCTATTTTCAATCTCAACATGCTTCAATTTTTTAAGATTCTCATCTTCTTGTTGAATCATTTCTGCTTCATGATTTTCTTATTCTTCATTAGACTTTTCTTCTTCAGTATGATCTCTTTCAATCCTTGGATATGGACATTCAAATTCAACATGTCCTAATCCTTCACAATTAAAGAAAAATAACTCACCTCTATTTGCTTCTTTGAAATCTGAGATTGTGTAATTTGTTTCATGTCTATCTACTTCGATCAACTGTGGGGTCCAAAATCCAATGGCTAGGGTTGGCATCAATGAATACAACCAATGACTAGGGTTGAAATCAATGACAACAACCGATATTCCAATAGTGTTGGAAATATTAGACACACCTAGGATAGTTTTCCTTATTTTCCTATGTTTATTAGTCATTATTGAGTGTCTCCTATTTTTTAGGAAACTCTCCTACATTGTAGGAGAATATTCTCTTCAGTTGACTAGCATAGTGGATTCATTTAGGGTAAATTTTGTTTTATCACCAAGTAGCCTCGGGATCATCACCATGAATGAGCACTTACTTTGGGATCATCACCAAGAAGGCACATTCCTTGCGCATGCTTGATCTCCTCCTCATTCCACTCTGGTATGTCCAGTTAACTAAGGACTGCATGACTAGTTGACTAGGACGACGTGGTAGTTAAGTCTAGTAACTTCCTTTGTGTGTATAGATTTCTCTAAAACACCACTATGACACATTAGTTGAGCCATGATAATTATATCATGTGTAATCTTATCATTCTTTCATTTGTTTAATGCAGTTTATCATTCTTTTCTCTCTAATTTTTCTCTCTTCATTTACCACTGCAAGTTATGTATGGTTCATTAGTTAGCTAGATCTTTTGTGTAGGTATCTCAGAAACTCTACACCCCTTACTAAAATTTGATCCCTAATGCCTAACCCTCTACTACTTGATCCTAATGTTAATTATTTTTCTACCTTTAGGGATTTGCGTGGTTTGATCTTGATTGATGATTATCTTGATATGTTTTTCTTTTTATATTTTATGAATGCCTAATTCAAAGTCTTCATCCTCTTGCTTGCATGTTATGCTTAATTTCTTCATCTTTATGCTCTCATATCTAATCACACTCTCCTTATTTCAAACTCTAAGTCTAAATCGCAAAATCATTAATCCTTCCTTTGAGTTCAAGACTTGGCACATATAGATTTTAGGACACTTATCTACAGTCACCCATGATTATATTTTATAGCTTTTCTTAAAGGAGGGGAATACAATGTTTATATCGTATTGGAAAGTGTCCTTTTAATTATGTAATTGATATTATATTTTTTGTGGTTATAGAAGTAGATTTGCAAGGCCACTTCATTTATGTGACAACTCCATCATTGAAATATGTGTGGGGGAATCCCTTGATCATATTGCTCTTACCTAGACTTATCCACATGTTGTAATATACCATATATAAAAAGTATGCAAAATAGAAGTAAAATGCTAGAAATGGTAGAATAACAACAATATAACCAGAAAAAATCAGCACAATAGCACTGAAATGATATAAGAATAACAACATAAATAACACTTTGATTCTGAAAGCAATGTTCATGGGCCTCTTTGAGGGGGCTACCTCTAGTTGAGCAGAGCTCTATTACAATAATATCCAAGATAGGGTTGTCATACCCTCAACTCCTATTTATACTAAATATGTCTATCAAAAGAAGCATCTAGAGGAATATCCTTCTAGAAGTGGAAGCTTCTATTAGGTCTTCTTACATTCGACTTATTCTATTTTATTGCAAGGCTTTATTAATATTGACCTTTATTACATCTAAATATAGTGTTCTACCTATGTGTGGGTTAGGACCCTAACATGTCCTCCCCCTTAAAAACAACCTTGTCCTCAACGCTTGAGATGTGGAAATTCCTGTAGAATTGTAGATGGTTCCCAAGTGGCATCTACTGGCGTTGTATCTTTCCACTGGACTAACACTTCCTTGATGGTTCTATGACACACGCAACACTCATGCTAGTCCAAAACTTCTTGTGGCTGTAGCCAAATGGATCCTTCTTCGACTAACTCGAGAAGGTTGGTTTGAATTTGGCACTTAGTTCCAATCACCTTCTTTAAGCACGAAACATGAAAAACAGGATGTAGCTTCGAATGACTGGGAAAAGATAACTGATAGGATAATTTTCCCACACGCTTGAGAATAGTAAAAGGACCATAAAATTTGGGCGCTAGCTTCTGACAATGCTCAGCCTTGAGGGAAGTTTTCTTGTAAGGTTGCAGTCGAAGAAACACATGATCCCCTTCTGTAAATTGATGTTCAGAGCGACCTTGATCTACTTGCTGCTTCATGCGATTCTGTGCCATGACCAAATTCTCTTTGAGGGTACGGAGAATAGCCTCTCAAACTATAATTGTTTTGTCAACTGCCTGGACCTTCGAGACACCAGGTAAGTATGAGAGAAATGAAGGTGGCTTGTGTCCATATACTGCTTCAAAAGGAGTCATGCATGTAGCTGTATGGTATGAAGTGTTGTACCACCATTCAACTAGGGGTAACCATTGAGCCCATTGATTTTGATTTCCTGATGCAAAACACCTCAAATATGTTTTGAAACACTTGTTGACAACTTTCGTTTGACCATCAGTCTGGGGATGATAAGCTATGCTGAGATGAAATTGGTTTCCTTGTAGCTTGAACAATTGTGGCCAAAAGTTTCTTGTGAAAGTTGGGTCGCGATCAAAAACAATAGAGTGTGGCATTCCATGAAGCTTGAAGACATGATACATGAAAATTTGAGCCACCATGGATGTTGTAAATTGGTGTTGAAGAGCGCAGAAATGAGCATACTTGGAAATGTGATCAACAACCACCATGTTGACTAATTTATTTTCTTATTTGGGTAAGCCGGTAATAAAATCCATAGAGATATCCTTCCAAATACAAGTTGGAATCAGAAGCGGTTGTAGTGTGCCCAAAGATTTGATTGTTTCTCCCTTGTTGCATTGACACACATCACATTCAACGACAAAATTACTAATGTCTTGTTTCATACCATCCCAGAAAAAAGAACGTTTGACCCTATCATAGGTTTTGGTGAACCCGGAGTGCCCCGCTGTGGGTGTAGCATGAAGCTTAGAAAGTACCGTGGATTTAATATTTGATTGTTTACTTAAATAAAAATGGCCTTTGTATCGAAGCTTATCATGGAGCCAAGAGTACCCTGGGGAAGCTGGAGCATTGGACTGTAATTGTTGGATTAGATGTGAACTTTTGGGATCTTGTAGCCATTCTTGGCGAATGGCTTGGATCCAATCTAGTACAATGAAGGAAAGAGAAAAAATGGATCCTTCATCTTCATATTTTTGGGAAAGTGCATCCGCAACCACATTGTCTTTTCCTTTCTTGTAAATGATCTCATAATCATATCCAAAGAGCTTAGTCACCCATTTTTGTTTCTCTAGGGAGGAAATGAGTTGTTGCAGAAAATAATTGAGCCTTTGATGGTCTGTCTTAATTTGGAAACATTTCCCCAATAGATGAGGGCGCCACAAATCAACGACATGCAGAATAGCCAACATTTCATTTTCATAGATTGATTTGCCCAGTTTTTTTCAGATAGTTGCTTGCTGGTAAAGGCCAAAGGTCGACCCTCTTGCATAAGGACAACACCAATTCCTTTCCCTAAGGCATCAAATTCCAACACAAAGGTCTTTGTGAAATTAGGAAGGGCCAGGAATGGAGTGGTGCACATGGCCATCTTCAAGGTTTGAAAAGCTTGAGCAGTGGCTGGAGTCCAAGTGAAAGAGTTCTTTTTTTAGGAGAGCAGTGAGAGGTGTTGCAATCTTTCCATAATTCTTAACAAACTTGCGATAATACCCTATTATGGGCAATGGATGTAGCAATGAGTTTCCTAGGCAATGCGGCGATGAATAAAATTATGGGTGCTTCCACTATCATTCAGAATGATGACCTTCTGATGCTTGATGTAACCGATTAGCTTGAGGGTTTGGGGAGCAGAGAAGCCAGTGAGAGAATTGAGGGAAATGATTGGTTCTACTTCGGGAGGGTCTGAAGGAGGGGTTATGTTAGTGGTTTCAGGTGAATCAGACACAAGGGGAGTTTCAACATCCTCTTCCAAAATATCCTCGGAGATGTCCATAAAAATATTTTGTTCCTTACACTTGTGGCCCGGGAAATATTTTTCATCACAATTATAACAAAGGCCTTTGAGTTGGCATTCAACCATTTCAGCCCTGGTCAATTTTTGGATATTTAGTGGAGCAGAGGGAGTAGTGGGATTTACTGGTTTAGGGCGAGGGATAAAGGGGATTTTTCGATTTTGAGAAGATACAATATGTTGTGCTTCTTTAGCTCTTTTAGTAGCCTCCACCCAACTCTGAGGCCAAGCCATGAGGACATGGGCCCAAATCTCATCCTTAAGGCCACTAATAAAACACTCTCAAAAAAGGGCATTAGACATGCCCTCTGTCCGAAAAGCCAGGCGCTCAAAGGAAGCTATAAAGTATTCCATTGTTCCTAATTGTTTCAACTTTGTCAAGAAGCCCAAATGGTTGGTGTTAGTGTCAAAGAATTTATAAATCTCTGCCACAAAGTGTGTCCAAGCAATATACCCTTGATGGGAAGTTTTTCTCCTATGTCACCATTTCCAATAATCTTGATCTAGATGGAGAACACCATACAGGAGTTTGGCCAAGTCATATGTAATGTCATATAAAGAGAAATAATGTTCCATTTGGGTTACCCAACCAGTGGGGTCTGAGCCATCAAATTTGGTCACATTCACTTGTGGAAGGCGTAGGTCACGTTGAAAGTAACGGTGCTGAAAGTTATGGGAATGAGAGGAATGTTCACCTTCAGTATGTGGAGGTAAGTTAGAGGAAGGGTTATTTGTAGGGATATGAATCTTGGTGCAGAGTGACGAAAAGACAGATTCAAGCTGTGTGGTCAGGTCTTGTTTGATTTTCTCCATTGAGGACTGCATGGTTGTATTGATGGCAACAACATTAGCGCTGAGTTGTTTCACTTCTTGTTGGGTCTCGATGAGACTACATTGCAAGGTATTGAAGCGATCTTCCAAGTCTTGTCTACGGATATGGGCCATGAGGACGAGGGAACTGAAAAGGGGTGGGTGGGGTCAAAAATTTTGCTGAAAAATGATATGTATGAATGTCATAAGGTAGAAGAGATGAATCCAATGGAATAGGTTTCAAATAATCGTGAAAAAATTTCCAGAATTTATATTGGTGGCCCTCCTGGTCAAATTGCATGGTTAATTCCTTAAAATCCATGAGAATGGGACCCAAATTCCTTAGCCAGTCTGCACCCAACTTAATGTCGCAATCGCCCATGTTGATAGAAAACATATGAGATTTAAGGTGGTAGTCACCAATTTGGAAACACACATTTTCACAACGCCATCCACATTTCATGGAACCACCATTGGCAATCATGATTTGGAAATTATTGACGGCATGGATGTAGCAATGAGTTTCCTGGGCAATGCGGCAATGAATAAAATTATGGGTGCTTCCACTATCATTCAGAATGATGACCTTCTGATGCTTGATGTAACCGATTAGCTTGAGGGTTTGGGGAGCGGAGAATCCAGTGAGAGAATTGAGGGAAATGATTGGTTCTACTTCGGGAGGGTCTGAAGGAGGGGTTATGTTAGTGGTTTCAGGTGACTCAGACACAAGGGGAGTTTCAACATCCTCTTCCAAAATATCCTCGGAGATGTCCATAAAAATATTTTGTTCCTTACACTTGTGGCCCAGGAAATATTTTTCATCACAATTATAACAAAGGCCTTTGAGTTGGCATTCAACCATTTCAGCCCTGGTCAATTTTTGGATATTTAGTGGAGCAGAGGGAGTAGTGGGATTTACTGGTTTAGGGCGAGGGATAAAGGGGAGTTTTCGATTTTGAGAAGATACAATATGTTGTGCTTCTTTAGCTCTTTTAGTAGCCTCCACCCAAATCTGAGGCCAAGCCATGAGGACATGGGCCTGAATCTCATCCTTAAGGCCACTAATAAAACACTCTCAAAAAAGGGCATTAGACATGCCCTCTGTCCGAAAATCCAGGCGCTCAAAGGAAGCTATAAAGTATTCCATTGTTCCTAATTGTTTCAACTTTGTCAAGCAGCCCAAATGGTTGGTGTTAGTGTCAAAGCATTTATAAATCTCTGCCACAAAGTGTGTCCAAGCAATATACCCTTGATGGGAAGTTTTTCTCCTATGTCACCATTTCCAATAATCTTGATCTAGATGGAGAACACCATACAGGAGTTTGGCCAAGTCATATGTAATGTCATATAAAGAGAAATAATGTTCCATTTGGGTTACCCAACCAGTGGGGTCTGAGCCATCAAATTTGGTCACATTCACCCGTGGAAGGTGTAGGTCACGTTGAAAGTGACGGTGCTGAAAGTTATGGGAATGAGAGGAATGTTCACCTTCAGCATGTGGAGGTAAGTTAGAGGAAGGGTTATTTGTAGGGATATGAAGCTTGGTGCAGAGTGACGAAAAGACAGATTCAAGCTGTGTGGTCAGGTCTTGTTTGATTTTCTCCATTGAGGACTGCATGGTTGTATTGATGGCGACAACATTAGCGCCGAGTTGTTTCGCTTCTTGTTGGGTCTCGGTGAGACTACATTGCAAGGTATTGAAATGATCTTCCAAGTCTTGTCTACGGATATGGGCCATGAGGATGAGGGAACTGAAAAGGGGTGGGTGGGGTCAAAAATTTTGCTGAAAAATGATATGTATGAATGTCATAAGGGAGAAGAGATGAATCCAATGGAATAGGTTTCAAATAATGGTGAAAAAAATTCCAGAATTTTTTTTTCTTTTTTTACATCTACGGAGTTATACTCTGGTTTGAAGAGTACTGAAGTGATGAAATTCCTAAATGCTTAACCAGGAAGAAATGTGTAGTGATTTGGCAACTCGAACACAGTTGTGCGAAAATAGATCTTATCTGTTTTAATTTGTTTATGTTTCTATCCACAAGGGTTAGGTATTCATGAGTTCTACAAACAAGGGTTTGCCCTATGCTATAATTCTCTAATATACGTGTGGGGTCCAATAGTAGTACTAGGCCCAATATCTTAGGGCACTAACTAAGGAGGATAGACTGTACCCTTAGCCATACTACCTGACTACCTAGGTACTAGAGAGTATCTTCCTGAGTGTTGTTCTTGGTAGCACTATAGCAGTCAGGCAGCCAATCGGTTTATATAAAGAGGGCTTCAAGTAATCTAGGTCGATCCGTACATAGGTTTTGTGTGATGCACTACCACTCGAAGGGATACCAACATGGGTTGCAAGGGTGGCCAACAGATGTGCACTTAAGTACCACTTGTATTTCCTGTGTGTATGAATCCCTCAACCGTGGGTTTATGCACGTAATGACAAATCTTTGTGGCTTAAAGACGCCAGAATACGTCTCTAGCCTGGAAAAAATAATTAACCCACACTTTCTGCTAAGGAAAGTGCTTTGATACCACTTGTAATATACCAAATATAAAAAGTATGCAGAACAGAAATAAAATGCTAGAAATGGAAGAATAACAACAATATAACCAGAACAATCACCACAATAGCACTAAAATGATATAAGAATAACAACAGAAATAGAACTTTGATTCTTAAATAAATGTTCGCGGGCCTCTTCGAGGGGCCAACCTCCAGTTGAGCAGAGCTCTATTACAATAATATCCAAGCTAGGGTTCTCATACCCTCGACTCCTATTTATACTAAATATGTCTATCAAAAGAAGCATCTAGAGGAAGATCCTTCTAGAAGTGGAAGCTTCTATTAGGTCTTCTTACATTTGACTTATTCTATTTTATTGCAAGGCCTTATTAATATTGACCTTTATTACATCCAAATATATTGTTATACCTATGTGTGGGTTAGTACCCTAACACATGTGGACCTTATCTATTGTTTGAAGCCAATAGTCACATTATGGACTAAGCCTTGTCTTTCCCAAGCCTCAACTGATTTTATTTTTATCATCATTGCATTGATGAGGTTGTAACCTTGATCCTTATCAGGATCTCCCTCATTGGGAAGTGCATTCAACTTTTCTTATTATCACCCCAACATTTGATGCTTGTAAGGATATCAGATCCACCTTTCTCGCAATCCTATCTTGAGATCTCAACAAAGTTAATCTACAATGGAACCCTATTTGGAGTGTTGAGTGTGCATTGTTCTAATACTAGTCTAAATCTCAAAGCCCAAACTATTTTCGGGCTCCCTTCATTTGGCTCGTCTTATTGGGCTAGCCAAGTGAAGTTCCTTGCAATTTTTTTGAGGTCTGAAAGGCATGATATTTTTCAAACTAATCTCTATCGGGTTCTTATTTCAATCACTCCTCTTTATGGAAACCTAGGGCAAATTCATATTGAGATTCATAGATGTATGTCCTTGTGTTGTCATCGCCTAATGTCTGGTCATTATTTTTCGTAATCAGATTCATGCATTGTGTCCTAGTGTAAGAACCTATTCCTTGATTTGATCGTATTCCCGATCCCTACAATCTCATCAGGTCTTCCCTCTGAGATTTTCATATTGACTAAATTGACATGTGTACTGAGTCCAGTTGGTGTCGATATCCTATCATTGTCTGAGTTGTTATTTTTTATGTTCATTTGTCACAAGATGTGTCTTCTTTTCCCCTATCGTCGTTGTCCATTCATCGCATCCAAATTTGAGTGTACTTGATCTCCATACCACCTAGCTACCTTCATTGACACATGGTTACTTGAAACCTACATAATTTACCTTAATCCTATTTTTGGGCCTCTAGGTATGAAACCCTGATGGGTGGAACCACGATGGGCATGGAACCATGAATTGTGTGTAACTTGGCCTTATTATTTGTATTTGTATTTGTATTTTTGTATATATTTTGTACTTTTTTTTAAATTTTATTTATTTCTTTAAATTTTATTTTTATATTCATTTATGATTTTTGTATTTACTTATTTCCATTTTATCCTTGGTTTTACAAAACCACATGGTTTTATTGTAGATGGTAATTGCCCATGGTTTTTTATTCCCCGTTGTTTTCCCTATAATTACTCTAGATATTTATTTGTACATGGGGTAAATACCATTCACTTTGAAAATGTTTTTTTACATCGTTACACTATTTGTTTTACATGAATAAATTATTTGTTACATGATGTGTTTACCTAATGTATAATATGTACAACCTCAATCCCCTTAGAATTAGAAACAATTTGACTTTTCATATATATATATAGTCATTTCTTTTATTTATTTTTCATTTTAATTTTCATCTTAATTTTGTTTTCCCTTTTATCCCATAAGTCCTAGGTTGTACATATTCATTTTATTTTCTCATTTAATCTATTTTTTATTTCAACTTTTCATTTTTCCCCTCACTTATTAAAATTCAACATATTATCTCATGATACCTCTCCTCGGGTTTCTTCCCATTGGTCTTCACATTTATTTCATGGTAAGTTCAATGGGAAATTACCATCTAAGAAACACCTCCTATATTCATGGCTTCCCTTCATCTGGAATACCTTGGAATGACTGCATAATATCATTTTAATATTTCTTATTGGAACTTATACTCATTGGACGTGCATGCATAGGGTTTAGGCATATACATATGCCATGAGAGTCAAGTATGTCACAAAGGTTGTAAGCCATGGTAATTACTTTATTATTATTCAAATATCCACATACCATGGGATTCAACAACCATGCCATCAGAGTAAACCCTCATTCTGACCATGTCATATACATAGGAAAGGTTATTTTAATATTCTTTTTTTCTTTGGAGCCATTGTAATCTATCGTAATGATAGACATCGGTGTCACAAATTTATGTAAACACTCCACTCCAATGAGCTATCACTCTGATGGCCCATTAGAATGGGTGAATTTTGATGGGTCATTGGTGTGATAGCTCATCGGAGTGGAGTGTTTAAATAACTTCACCACTCCAACCGCCCATGATCCTAAGAAGGTTATTTAAAACTCATTTCAATATTTTTGATAATTGCACATGGATTGGGGAATTTTATATATCTTTATATTGATTTTTTATAATTGCACATGGAATTTTCACATGGGTTAGAGTATTATTTTACTATTTTATTATTATTTTCGTTAGTAATTTAATTATTTGTAATTTGATTTTAACTTAGGTCATTTTAATTAATTTTGTTATTCCCTATTTTATTTATTTTTATTTTATTTTCCTAATTTTTAGGATGGTAATTGGCCAAAATTACAATACAAGCCCTAGGTCTTATGCATTCTCTAGGTTCTTATACAAATCAGGTAAAGGGGATAAACCATTTAAACCATTTAGTTTTGAATTTCCTTATGAATGTAGGATTTTTATTTCCATGTTAAAGATCAACGACCTAGATTCACCCACAAGTAGATCAAGGGTTGTTGACCATTGATTTTCAGACGAACATATCTTGCGTTGCAGGTGTCAGAATTGAGCCCACAATACCTCATTGGAAAGGTATTGAGACAAAGAATGCATTAGGAGAGTACTTCAAGACAACAAAGTAACATACAACCTCATAAAACATAGAAAACCAAAGGTCACAAATTACGTGGGGAAATTGACTGTGCAAATTTCATATCGCCATATCTTGGGCTATAGATAGCAAAATCAGTCCCGGGATAGCTCGTTGGAAATATAGAAAATAGTAGAATGTTATAGAAAAGAAAGTATTGAAAAGTTGATGAAAATTCATGGAAAACATAGAAAAAAGAAGATGCCCGGATTTAATTGGAGAACGAGATGTGCAATGTTGAAGCAGTCATATCTGAAGCTACAAGAGCCGAAATCAGACCTACAAGAGAATAATGGAAGGATGAGATTAAGGAGAAACATATAGGATGAAATTAATCAGTAGGATAACACCAAAAACACCCAAAATAGCTTGAGGAACAGAAGATGACGCCAACGGGAAAAGTTGAAAATATTTGTAAATAAATATCATTTATGAAATGCCTGAGGGAAAGAATAATCACTCAAGAGTCTTTTCTACTTATTTTTTTTTGCTCACATATTCATTTTAAAAAATATAAAAGAAACTTGAAATGTAAAATGACAAAACGAAGAAAAAAGAAATGAACAGTCACAAGAGCTAAAGAGTCGTTCTTGTCTTATAAAAGAGAACTTGATAAATGTAAGAAATGACTTTTTCCCATTGTATAGAATGATAATACTCTTATTTATGAATCTATGAATCTCAGCAGAAAGATTTTTGAAGTCATAATTGTTTTCAAATGCTTCTGGGATTACTCTACACATGTATTTGTTGTTTAATTTTTTTGGGTGTTGATGATATGGACTATTTTTTTTCTTAGTATTTAGAATTCTTATGCTATTGTGATTTCTAATAAGTACATTGATGATGTTACAAGTCCCCTCTGAAACTATTTGACATTATATGTAAAATATTATTTTCTTAAGATATTCTTGGTTGCCATGAACTATTTATGTTGTCAATATATCACTTTAAATTGTTCTCATCTATTATTTTTTGTCCTACGGGATAGGTTAGAAGTAGTATTTATATTAGTTTTCTTTCAATTTAGATTATATTTATGATTAATTAGAACTATTTGGGGGACAATTCCTTGTCTTTCCCCCTTTTATTATTTTAATTCTTAGTGGAAACCAGACCCACATACTGGTCAGAAATGCTACACCAAATGATAGTAGGTCTAATTGGGACATTTCATCGGGCATTCTCCCTTACTTGCTTGACATGCTATTTGGACCTATCAATAAAAATGGTGCTAAAATGAGGGTCATATGAAAATCTAAGCCCGTGGAGTCATTCGAATTAAATTTATTTCTATTTATTAATGGATTCATCCCATATCCCTTTATGGAGATTTTTTTTCTGATATTGTACCTCTTAAAACTCCTAGAACTATTTTAAATTTACTTTCCCAAAATAAATTTGATGGAGAGGGGGACATAGTTGCATCTAAACATGCTTTTGAATTCTTGAAATTTTAATGTTCTCAAAATATTACTAATGCAAGTGTCATTTGTAGGTTGTGCACTCTCACTCTCGTAGGTCAGGTCAAGAGTTGGTGCGAGACTTTGCCAGTGGCCTCTATTCACAAATGGGAGAAATTTATGCATCCATTTTTCCATGCTTTTGAGAATTATGATTATGGTGATTTGTATGAAGAAATATCAAAGCTTAGGAAGAACGAAGACGAATCTCTTGAATATTTTCTTATCATATTTACCCATCTTTGATATAGATTTCCTTTGGATGATAAACCCTTGGTCAATGATTTGATTATCTATATTAGTTCTCTTACTAATGAAACATGTAATCCGAAGGATGGAGAATCTAAATCATCTCTTGATGTTCCTTTACCTGTTGATTTGTATTCACAGGAAAATGTTGAAAATTCTAATGGTGTCGTTGGACTCCATATGTATGGATCTTTATTTACTATGGGGGATATATATTAGAGAGAGAGTTCCTTTTTGGAATAAATATATGTATCCTCACACCACTCCATTCCCCCTTTCCTTCATTATGATGAAAAAGATATCTCTTGCATTGTAAATTAAATTTTAGGTTTTTTTGTAGCTGACCAATAGGAGGTATTTTCTATTGATAATGACAAACTTCAGGTCAAACTGACGGTTATGTCACGTTCTCATTATCATATCTCATATTTTCCATTGGAAGAGATGGAAGAGGAATATATGAGGAAAGACATGAATGCTAATCATTTTGTTAATGAAGAAAATTTGGGCACTCGTGACATGAATCCTTCCTCACAAATAGATAAACTGGAATTAATTTATGTTTATTTGAATTGCAATGTTGTTATAAATTATCCTAATATAAACGAAATAGATAAAGAATGTCTTCCTACTGCTGATGGATTATTTATTGAACCTTATTGTTCTAAGAATTATTTTTATTTTCTCCTCTTCCATGTGCATGTTTTGAAATATATTTCATATTCTCATATTTTGCAAGGGAAAAACAACCACGTTGATCATGTCACTTTAGGAGAAGAAATTAACATACAAAACATACCTCTTTTATCACAACAATCCACTTTTTTCTTGGAAGAGTAAAACTATGTTGAGGAAGAATGTGTTGATTGTGAAATCATTCCTAGTGTGGAGCCTATCGATTCACAATCAGACACTGATGTTCTTAAATAAGAGGGAATATCATTCAAAGAGTATCCTTTTGGTAATGATTTTCATTCAAGAGAGGCTTTAATTCCCTTAATTCTTCCACTTACTATTATTCATATCCTCATCTCTCAATGGTTTGATCTTGTTGGAAACCACCAATTGTCCCATTCAAATAAACATAATAGGGTCGATCTGTTTGAATTACTTTATGGTGGTAATGTGAATATGGAAAATAGAGAGGATAAACACTCTTCCTGTGAACTTATTAATTCGATGCTTTATCAACCTTTTTCATGGGACGAAGGGAATGTTTTAGAAGATGTATATTAGACCACATGTCCTTATTTTTCATATTTATTTTCGATTGGTAGAGAATATTGTTGTTCAGGTAGCCCTTTAGTTGAGATTTTTTATGTTAGTGGCTTCCACCATTGTATTGAAGATATTTCTTATACCATGGTTGGTCCTAGCCCATGTTCTAACATCCATATTTCGTTGAACACATTTTCATAAAATAGAATTATTATTTGAGGACACTTGTGCGCAAGTGATCCAGCTAAACATGGTACTATATGATTAACTGATTGGTTTATGAATCAAAATTATGCTATGATTGAGTATTGAAAATTTAATATGTTATTAATATTGATGTATATCATTGACATGTATTATGATGAGGTTTCATGAGTGTGCAGGAAACATGACATGATGAGGATGTTGATGGCATCGATGAAATACCTTGGACTCCAGATTGATTTAGGGAGTTGACTATTTACTTTGATTATGAGTATTTTACTTTATTACCCATTTATTATGATGATGATTTCAGTTATGGATTTCATGTATAAGAGTAATTAGTATTATTTTGTTAGTGGATGTAGGCATGGTAATTCTTACTAATCCAACTCACATATGGAGTAAAGGGGTCATACATAGATATCAGATAGATTAGGGAGAGGTGTGGAAGTGTCCTTGTCACATCCTAATAGCACTCCTGTTGTGACCTAAACTGGAGTTTAATGACTACCGTGTTCCTTAGAGGTTCACGATGTCGTGAGGGAAGACTAAGACAATCACTCATGAGGATTTCTGAGTGGTATGCAATAAGGGTGATTCCTTATTCCTCATTAATCATTTAGTCTCACACAAGGTTGACAAGTGGATTGTTGACTCCAAGTGCAGATAACTTCCAAACTAAGTAAAAGCGAACAACATAAAAAATGGTGAGTGACACCCTTGGATCATGTATGTGCATATTGAAGGACATGTTGCATGAATAAAATTAATAAGTTAATAAAAATTTAGAATACCTTGGAGAATCAAATGAATACTTAGAACTGATTAGTAAAGAGAATGTAAATTTTATATTAATGAGTGAACCGGAACATAATAAAGTCTAAGTCTAAAATGGTTATGCCTAAATAAATTTATATTAAACGGTATAAGGGAAATATAGACTAAATAAAAACTATCAAAGAGAGAATAAGATTTTAAGACATGTGCACAATCTGTGCACGAAATTAATAAAATTAATTTTCAATTAAAATAAATTACTTCATGAGGAAATGTGGTGTCAACTTAGAGTTAGACTTCTAAGTCAAACTAGACTCGAAATCTTAACTAAGAGAAGAGTCCTAATCAAAATCCAATAGAAATTGGTTAGGAGATACAATCATGGAGAAATTGGGGAATTAAGAGACAACTAGGAGAAAATCTAGGAACTAATTGTGCAGGTGAGGGAAAATTTAAAAAAAAAATGTTTAATTAAAAAGAAATAAACATGTGCAACTTGAGGGAAGTGTGACATGTGTTGGGGTGAATAATACCTAAATTAATTATTAAAAATTATCTAATTATTCATGAAATGACAAGTGTCAAGGTAGAAACTCTTATAAAAGAAGGGAGAAGGAGTGAGGTACCTTATTGTTGGATGACTGAAATTTTGTCAAAATTTCTTGTGACTAGTTTACTTGTGTGAGTTGGGTTGCAAGTCTTGTGTAGGAGGTGGAAGCCTCTCCTTGCGAGGGAAATCTTGAACTAGCTAAATATCTAAATTTTTGTGTGCGACCCCTTTGTGGCTCAAGGGGATAAGGGGGGAGAAGAGTACCCCTAGTATTATTCCTTTGAAAATTTCCATAAATGTGATACATTTTGGAAGAGTTGACTCAAATAAAAAGAAAGAAAGAAAACCCTTTGCTCTATTGTATAGAATTATGATTATATTCGTTGAGTTATTGATACTGGTTTGGTTTATTTAAAAATTAGTGGATGGTTATGTAATTTTTTTATTCAATTAAAAATTCAGATGCACCCTAGGCGCAGACAGATCTTGTATTTTGTTGATGGCTTAAACCTAAACTTATTAACATTGAGTAGCATGGAAACTGTAAACAAATGAAATTGGATACTAGATGCCATCTAGATACAATGAGGAACAAACCCAGTCAATCATTGATCGTAGATTGTGACAGGATTCCAAGGCTTTCCTTTGTTATAACGACCTTGGATCGTTAGAGACTTTGGGTCTTCTAGAGTTTCTCTCGTGAAGGCTTGTGAGAGAATTAGTTTTTTATTTGCATTTAGATTTATTCCTTTTTAGTTGCAGGTTTGTCTCTTACACTTCATTTCCTAAGATAGCACGGTCTATTAAGGTGTGATGATTCTTTGTCTCGCACATGTGTGCCTTATCTCTATAGATTGTGCACTATCGACAAAGGTAGAGTTCAAAACTCAACTAATTTAGGTGAGCCTTCACCCAGGAATCCAAATTGTTGAAGAAGAGCCTGTAGACTAGAAGCACGTAGATGACGACGTATATCCAACTCCTCGTTCTCACTAGTAAGCCGTAGTTGAGAACCGATCCTTTCTTTGGTGCATGAGCCTTCCTTATGTGGTCATAATAATATAGACAGATCCAAGTGTTCATCCTGCATCTCCTTGTAAACCTGTTACTCCTTAATATTCGATATCCTTGGGTACGCATTTTATTTCTTCTTGTTCTTTTTAAATTAGTTTGATTTACTTAACTTGACTCTCCTTCCCATCACATCCAGTATCATTAAATTATAACTTGGTTGTCTGCCAATTCGTAAATCGACCATCGTGCATGTCATGCAGGTGTCTCTAGACTTGGACCGTCTCCCACTAACATAGGGTCGACTGAAAAACATAATTTTAGAGAGATCCAATTATAGGATTAGAGTAGGGTTTAACGTGTTATATTTTTCCTTTAGATAAGTTAACAGTTAGTTAAATTAACTAAGAATAAGCAGACTAGAAAACATGAATATTTGTTGGCTTGTCACTTTTGTTTAACGATAATAATGTTGGTCATATAGTTACCAACGTTGAATAATGATGGTGGTTGTATGGTTACCAATGTTGAATTTTGATGTTTGTTTGTATAGTTACCAGTGTTGAATTTTGATGTTTGTTCATATAGTTACCAATGTTGATTTTTTTAGGCTTATTTTAATTCGTGTTCTTTTAATTGATGGCCATATGAAGGTTGTATGGAATTTTCATTTTCCCAGTTGTTGGCATCTTTGAATAATACAAAATGTTGGATGTGGGCCCTCGCTTAGCACTCGGGAACTTGACACTTGCGGTGTTATCAACACTCGGAGAAAACTATGTTCGGAATATGACATGAAGAATACGTCAACTAAGGATTGAGATAGGTATAGCACAATAAATTCCTTATGTAGCGAAATATATTGGAAAAAGGGAAAGAATGTGTATTGTTGGGCTCCTTGGCTTGATGCTTGAGTGGGTGTCACCAAACTACCTACCATCATTGCTTGTGTGGGTGTTGTCGATGATTGGGTGATACTTGCCTTATGACATAGCCTATGAAGTTACCTTGGGTCTTGATGTAGTGTAAGCCCATTATTTTAGAGCTAATGAAGAGCTGACATTTCAGTCCTTATCATACTTACAAATAAACTAAGTTAAATCGAGAGTGGTTAGGTGCTTCCTATTGAGTTGTTAAATGGTTAAGAAACAAATTGAACTATGGAAACATTTAAGTGAAAATTCTCATTTACATCTACACAAGTAAGGTTGAGAGACAAGGATAATCTATTAGAGTAAAAATTACAACTTGTGCAATGGCATAAACAAAGCTTGTTGGACAACTGAGAGGGGGGGGGGGGTGTGAATCAGTTGTTACCATGCTTAAACAATTATGCTTATTTTAAACTTTTTACAGAGCACTCAATGACAATCATAATAATGCAGGGAAGTAAGCAATAGAACATTCAGCATCATTCACACATATGAGATACACAGCGACAGATATTTCGTGAGGAAACCCATAAAGGGTAAAAACCTCTTCTTGTTTATATGATAAGTAATCTTTACATTCTTTACATTATCATACATATGAGCTCCAACTCATTGTGAGGCTACAACCTCTGTTTTGCAAGCTGCAACTTGCTAAGAGCACCAACTCTTTGTTTTCTCTAGCACCTACTAGAAGGAAGCACCAACTCCCTGGTTTCTCTAGCACCCACTAGAAGGAAGCACCAACTCCCTGGTTTCTCTAGCACCCACTAGAAGGAAGCACCAACTCCCTAGTTTCTCTAGCACCCACTAGAAGGAAGCAACAACTCCCTAGGTGTTCCAGCACCAACTGGATGGAAGCACCAACTTCCAGTCACACAGGCACCAACCTATATAACAGAGAACAACAGTTCTCCCTTGCACCACCCTTCCACCCTGGTTTCTCTGGCTGCAACCAGATGGAAGCTACAACTCCTTGTGTTTAAGCACCCACTTGAACCTTTGAGGACAAAAGTCCTTCCTAGAACCTCCCTACCACCCTAAAATATAAATCTTTTCTACTTAAACTTATTACAGTGATATAATGTTTATCAATGGCTTACCAGTCTCATCATTGTTCTGCTACACTGCTTTGCTCTACCTACATCAGAATCTTCCTGCACACATGCCTTATGCTTTATGTTCTTTTGCCTTTTATGCTCTGTGCGCCATGTCCATTCCATGCACCATTCCTCTTCTGTGTATTTTAGCTGCTACACATTGCCTCCTTCTACGCGCATGAATCACTCTCAACAACAACACATCTCTTCTTTGTTATGCATACTTATAGTCTCTGTGCACCTTGTGCATGCCATATGCGCAATGCTTCTGCATGCTCTTCACTATGTCATTGTTCTCCCCATCGGGATCTCCACTGCCACTCCCCGTTGCCACCGCTTCACACCCTCGAGCATCAAAACACTCTCTCTGTTATGCATGTTCTCTTCGTGTCGAGTCCTCTTCCTGATCATTATTGCAACTCTTCATCTTCTCTGGAGCTTATACCCATGCGTTCATCATCACTAGGCATTATGCTGAGATTCCTTAGCCTGTCTAGCAGTCGAGACTCTTGGTCTTCTCTATCATAGTCGAGCTTATCCTCTTTGTTGCAGTTACAGGCTTCAACACTCTTCCATCTGTCAATTGCCTCTATCAACAATCTTCATTCCACTGGCAGATGCCTTGAGACTTTTCAGCTTCTCTGGCAAACACCCTGAAGTCTCTTCAAGTCCTCTGACAAAAACCATCAGTCGTTTCTAGCAGTTACACTGTGAACCTATTGAGCCTTGTTCCTTTGGCACCTTTCACCTTTCCTTTCACATGAGGCCTCAGGCAGTGACCACAGCCTACACCAAAAGGTGTTTTTTCATTTCGGTATTTCGACATTTTACATGTCGCGAATTCCTGTTGCGAGGCATCTCGACTCTCCAAATCATGATCTTCGAAATGGAGCTTGGTTGCACTAGCTCCTTCCTCCATCTTCCGCAGATGTGACCACTGGTTGTGACCACAGCGTTATTTGAAACTGTATTTCACAATTTCGCATTTCGCGAATGTGTTGTGAGTCACTCTGACTCTTCCAACTCGCGATCACGAAATGGAGCCTTGCAACTTGCAAGCTCCTTCCTTCGCATGCCCACAGTTGTGACCAAGTGTTTATCCATAAAGTGCTTTGGCGATTTTGCATTTCAACATTCCTGTGGTGAAGTGTTTCGACACTTCCAACTCCCAGTATCTGAAACTTGCACCAAAAGGTGTTTTTCTCATTTTGGCATTCCTGTGGTGAAGTGTTTTGACAGTTCCAACTCCCGGTATCTGAAACCTGCACCAAAAGGTGTTTTTCACATTTCGGCATTTCGACATTTCGATATTCCTGTGGTGAAGTGTTTCGACACTCCAACTCTCGGTATCCAAAACCTGCACCAAAAGGTGTTTTTTGCATTTTGGCATTCCGACATTTCAGCATTCCTGTGGTGAGATATCTTGACGCTCCATGTCGCGATCCCCGAAACTCTGAAACTCCATGTCATGATCCCTGAAACTCCGAAATGGACTCTTTGTTGATGTGCCTGTTTCGGGATTTCGACGTTTCGCATTTCGCAACTTCGGGACTCCTATGATGAAGAGTCTCAACTCTTGATGCCTCAAACTCCTAGTATCTGAAACTCCGAAATGGAGATTAAGTCGTGCTTTGATGTGCCTGTTTCAAGATTTCGGCGTTTCGCATTTCACAACTTTGGGACTCCTATGATGAAGATTCTCGACTCTTGACTCCTCCAACTCTCGGTATCTGAAACTTTGAAATGGAGATTAAGTCCACTATCTTTTGATCTTTCCATGCCATCATCGTTGTTGATCTTCCTTGCCTACCTGTTTTTCATTGTTGAACAAGCACACTCTTACACTCTGCGTGCACCTCTGTACTATCTCTTCTGGTCTTCATGAGCTTGCTCTGCTGCGTCTCCCCAAAATACTTATGGTGCCCGCCTGGCACATTGTACCTGTACTCAAGCCATCATCGTTGTTGTACTTGACATCAATGACAAGCATACACTGCTTGTAAAACATGCCAACAATCTCCCCCTTTGGCATTGATGGCAACAAAGGCACCTGAACCCGTTCTTTTCTCCCCCTTTGACATCAATGTCAAAGAAAACATGCTCCCTATGAGCTGTTGCAGTATTTTTCGGAGGTATCACATATTCAATCAATACAAACTCCCCCTAATAGGATGGACTCTCTCAGGTGTGAGACGGGATGACACCCAACTTCTGTTGGAGATATTCAAATGGTGTCTTGGCTAGAGGTTTAGTAAAGATGTCTGCAATTTGTTCTATGGTTGGAATGTAATGGACCTGAACAATCTGATTGGTGACCTGCTCTCTTAGAAAATGGTATTTTATGGGAATATGCTTGGTCTTGGAGTGGAATACAGGATTCTTAGACACACTTATGGAACTAGTGTTATCACAATGAATTGGGATCGGTTCAGCGTATTTTACCAAAAAGCCTGCAAGTGTTTGAATCATCCATAATACTTGAGTGCAATAGGTAGCAACAGTAATGTACTATGTCTCTGTAGTTGATAAAGAAATGGAACCTTGCTTTTTACTCAACCATGCTACTAAAGAATCTCCTAAGAAGAACACACCTCCACTCGTGCTTTTCCTTTCATCCATGTAGTTAGCCCAATCAACATTTGAGTAGACTGATAATTGAAAATTTTGATTCTTAGGATACCATAGGCCATAGTTCATTGTTTCTTTCAAATATTTGAATATCCTTTTGACAGCTAGCAAATGACTATGTTTAGGTGAAGACTGATATCTTCCTACCATTCCAACAACATGCATTATGTATGTGCGAGATGTTGTAATGTACAGCAGGTTGTCTGTCATTGACCTATATGAACTTTGATCAACATCAGGTGAGTCATCATCCTTGCTTAATTTGCATCCAGTAACCATAAGTGTGCCCGTAGGTTTAGAATCTTCAGTTTGAAACATTTTCAACATTTCTCTTAGATATTTTTCTTGAGAAATGAACATCCCTTTAGACCTCTGAGTAATTTGCAGAACAAGAAAAAATGACATTTCACCTATCATAGATATTTCAAACTTAGACTCCATGGAAGAAGCAAACCATTGTACCAATGAATCCTTATTACATCTGAAGATGATGTCATCTACATAGACAACCACAATGAGCAAATCATTATCCTCTGTTTTGATATATAGATTGTTTTCAACTATTCCTCTCTTGAACCCTTTGTCTTTGAGATACGTATCCAATCTATGATACCAGGCACGAGGGGCTCGTTTTAACCCATATAAATATTTCTTCAGCTTGCATACTATGTCAGGGTTATCAGACAGTTCGAAACCCTTTGGTTGTTCCATATAGTCTTATTTATTTAAATCTCCATTTAAAAAAGATGACTTGACATTCATTTGATAGACTTTAAACCTTTTATGACAAGCATAGGGAAGAAATATTCTTATAGCTTCTAATCTTGCTACGAGTGCATATGTTTCATCAAAATCCAGTCCTTCTATTTGCGCATATCCTTTACAGACCAATCTTTCTTTGTTCCTGACAACTTGTCCCTGCTCATTCAACTTATTCTTAAAGATCCATTTGGAACCAATGATATTTTTACCTTTAGGTCTATGAACCATCTCCCACATATTGTTTTTCTCAATGTGATCAAGTTCATCATTCATTTCTTTAACCCAATGGTCGTCTTTACTAGCTTCATTAAAATTCTTGAGTTCCAGCATGGATATGAAAGCTATATGTGATTGTTTAGTGTTTTTGATTATCTTTCTCTTGGTTTGTACACCTTTGTTTTTTTCACCAATTATCTGACTTGTAGGATGATTCTTTTGAGTGATTCTGGAGGAGGAATTTGAAGTTGTCTATTGATTTGAGTCTGTCTGAGTATCTGTGTCTTCATCTGATTCAGAGTCTTCATTTTCTGATTCTTAGACTTGTTCATCTTCAACTTTAGTTGTGTTCTATGTAGAAGACTCATTATTGAACACCTCTCTTGTTGGGATTCCTTCATCAACTTTTATGTCAATACAGTCAACCATTTTATGCAGCCTCTTATTATAGCATCTGTATCCTTTACTATTTGTAGCATATCCTAAGAAGATACCTTTATCATCCCTGTAATCATATTTTCCAAGGTTCTCATCATTATTCTTTATGTAACATTTACTCTCAAAGACTTTGAAATGTTTGATTGAAGCCGGTCTCCCATACTACAGTTCATAAGGTGTCTTGTCACTTTGTGGTCTGAGGTGGGATTTGTTAATAACATGGACTGTTGTGTGTATTTCTTCTACCCAGTAGGTTTGACCAATGTTCTTCTCATTCATCATTGACCTGGCCATTTCCTGCACTATTTTGTTTTGCCTCTCAACTACTCCATTTTGTTGTGGAGTTCTTGGGATTGTGTATTCTCTCTTGATCCCATGCTTATTACAGAATTCCTTGAAATCACTTGACATAAATTCTCCTCCTTTGTCTAATCTCACTGTCTTTAACCTCTTTCCTATTTGATTCTTAGTTAAAGCCTTAAATTTTTTAAACTTCTCAAATGCTTCAGCTTTTTCCTTCAGAAAGGCAACCCAAGTAATTCTGGAGTAATCATCAATAATCAACATGAAGTAGTTTTCTTTCCTTGTGCATTCCTATCTTGATGGTCCACATAAATCCATATGAACTAGTTGGAGTGGTTTCTATGTTGAAGTAGAGCTCTTGGAATTAAACTGTGTCCAGGTTAGCTTTCCTACTTGGCAGGGTTTAAACATAAAATCTTGGGGATTTGATATTCTTAGAAGATCTTTTACTGCCTCAAGATTTTTTATCTTGATTAAGTGGTCAAAGTTTAGATGTCCAAGTATCCTATTCCATAACCAGCGTTCATCATGTTTTCTTAGATGACACTCTTCTCTATCTTCTTTCATCACATATACAGTATTTTCTGTCCTTATTCCTTTGGCCATCACTTGTCCTGAGTTTACAGACTTTATCTTGCAGTCCTTAGACATGAACACTACTTCACATCCTCTATCACACATTTGATGTACACTGAGCAGATTATGTTTCAGCCCATCTACAATTAGAACATCTTGGGCTTTTCCTTTTCCATTACTTAAACTCACCATCCCTTTAGCCTTTATTTTCCCTAGAGCATCATTTCCAAAGGTTATGTTTCTTGATTTTCTTTCACTTAGAGATAAAAACTTACCTTTGTCTCTCGTCATATGTTTGGAGCATCCTCTGTCTATATACCAAGGGTTCGTTTATCTTTGAGATGACAACACTAATCCACACTTGTCACTTTCTTTCTTCTTCCAAACCTTGACATTTTCAACAGGGGAATTCAAATCTGGTTCATAGTTCCTTAAGCGACAGTCAACAGATTTGTGTCCATAGTTATGACAGATGTAACATTTTGGTTCGTCGAATAAAGGATCATAATGACTGTTATGCTTAACCTGTGTCCTTTTCCCATCCATCAAGTGATTTGCAGTCTGTGGTGGTTTGTTACTTGGCTGTCTCATTCTTTGTTGTGGAATATATCTATACCTTGAATGTCTTGATTGCTCATAATTTAATTTTAAAGAACAATTTACAGCTTTATGGCCAAAGTTAGAACAAAAGAAACAATATCCATAGAAAAAACGTTGGTACCTGGAAAATGGTTTTCTTCTTTGAGAAGGTCGATTCTTCTATGTTGATGATTTCTTTGAACAGAGAGTACATTATTTCTCTAATCCATAGTTTCATTTATGGTACCTCTTTCATTACTCCTCCTGGGCATATGATTATCTTCTTTTGTTTCTTCATGTTTTTTGTTGTCATAGATGGTAGATTTTACAAACTTGATGGGTTCTTTGTTGTTTGGTTGATCACTCCTTGATCCCTCTTCATAACCTAGACCTGTTTTCAGCTTTGGGTTTCTTTGTTGATTCAAAATGGTGGCCAATTATTCTGATGCTTTGATACTTGAAAGATTCTGATGATACAAGGCTTGAAACTTCTCCAACTCTTTCCTAGTTTTCACTACTTTTTCTAGAGCTTCACATCTTGCCTTCTTTTCTGATAACTATTGTTTCAGAATGTCTTCGATTTTCTTTGCCTCTTCTAATTCCATTTTTAGTAGGGCAAAGTCTTCATCAGGTTGTTTACTGTGTTTTTCGAACTGTATCAACAATTGTTTTTGCTTTTTGTTCTTAATTCTGAGTCTGTCAATTTCTTCCAAAGCACTGATTAATTCACCTTCCATATCCACCACAACTTCTTCATCATCCATTTCACCTCATGTGTGTTCATAATTGAAATCTCCCATAGCTATAAGCATAAAACCATTTAGTTTATCTTCAATAGAGGAGTCATTGTCTTCATCATCTGAAGGATCATCATCATTGCTTACACAAAGACTTTTCTTCTTAAAATTATTCTCTTTAAAGAAATTTTTGTGTTTGTGCTTCTCCTCATCATCACATGTCTAATCCTTTCTTTTGTGAGGACATTTATTTGCAAAATGACCTATATTACCACAGTTGAAACATTTGAAAGGAAGTTTACCTTTTTATTGGCCTGATCCCTTCTTCAGTCTATTCACAAAGTTTTCTTCAATTTCATCAGGCTTAGAATCCTCATTCTTGTCTGCCTTAAATGATGCTTCTCTAGAGGTGGGTTTATCTTTAACTATTCTCATTTAATATGCATTCAATGTTCCTAGAAGTTGATCAAACTCCAAGGTTTTTAGATCATTAAGTTCTTCTATAGCAGAGACCTTCGGATTGAACCTATCTGGTATAGATCTCAAAATTTTTTGAACTAAAGAAGGTTCCTCAATTTTTTCACCAAGTGCTTTCATTGCATTTACCAGTTCTTCAACTCTCAGAAAGTATTTTCCAATAGTTTCATCTTCTTTCATCTTTAGTTGTTCAAACTGTGCTCTATAGTTTTGAAGCTTGGCATCCTTTACCTTCTCATTACCTTCATAACTGCTAATGAGTTTGTCCCACATTTCTTTGGTAGTTGCTAGGTGCATAAATTTTACGAATTCTTCTTCTACAAGCCCACTCAAGATAGCATTCATAGCCTTAGAGTTAAAGCTAAATAAATAGTATCTACCACATCCCAGACATCTGCACCTAAAACCATTATGTAGGTTCTCATTCTAACTTTCTAGAAGGCAAAGTTTGTTCCATTGAACAGAGGGGCCTTATTGGTTGAATTTCCTTCATGGCTTGACATGTTTAAGTTCTAGGATCTACCATTAGATAAAAGGGGCCGGCTCTGATACCAATTGTTGGACAACTAAGAGGGGGGGGTGAATCAGTTGTTACTGTGCTTAAACAATTATGCTTATTTTAAACTCTTTACAGAGAACTCAATGACAATCAAAATAATGCAAGGAAGTAAGAAATAGAACATTCAACATCATTCACACATATGAGATACACAGAGACAGATATTTCCTGAAGAAACCCATAAAGGGTAAAAACATATTCTTCATTATATGACAAGTAATCTTTACATTCTTTACATTATCATACATATGAGCTCCAACTCATTGTGAGGCTACAACCTCTGTTTTGCAAGCTGCAACTTGTTGAGAGCACTAACTCTTTGTTTTCTCTATCACCTACTAGAAGGAAGCACCAACTCTCTGGTTTCTCTAGCACCCACTAGAAGGAAGCACCAACTCCCTGGTTTCTCTAGCACCCACTAGAAGGAAGCACCAACTCTCTGGTTTCTCTAGCACCCATTAGAAGGAAGCAACAACTCCCTAGGTGTTCCAGCACCAACTGGATGGAAGCACCAACTTCCAGTCACACAGGCACCAACCTGTATAATAGAGAACAATAGTTCTCCCTTGCACCAACCTACCACCCTGGTCTCTCTGGCTGCAACCAGATGGAAGCTACAACTCCCTATGCTCAAGCACCCACTTGAACCTCTAAGGACAACAGTCCTTTCTAGCACCTCCCTACCACCCTGAAATAAAATCTTTTCTACTGAAAAGTATTACAGTGATATAATGTTTATCAATGGCTTACCAATATCATCACTGCTCTGCTCTACCTACATTAGTATCTTCCTGCACACATGCCTTGTGCTTTCTATTCTTCTGCCTTTTATGCTCTGTGTGCCATGTCCATTCCATGCACCATTACTCTTCTGTGTATTTCAGCTGGTACACACTGCCTCCTTCTACACACCTAAATCACTCTCAACAACAACACATATCTTCTTTGTTCTGCATACTTATAGTCTCTGTGCACCTTGTGCATGCCATATGCGCAATGCTTCTGCATGCTCTTCACCGCGTCATTGTTCTCCCCATCAGGATCTCCACTGCCACTCCCCGTTGCCATTGCTTCACAACCTCGAGCATCAACACACTCTCTTTGTTCTGCATGTTCTCCTCATGTCAAGTCCTCTTCCTAATCATTATTGCAACTCTTCAGCTTCTCTAGTGGTTATACCCATGTGTTCATCATCACTGGGTGTTATGCTAAGATTCCTTAGCCTGTCTAGTAGTTGAGACTCTTCGTCTTCTCTATCATAGTCGAGCTCATCCTCTTTGTTGCAGTTACAGGCTTCAATGCTCTTCCATCTGTCAATCGCCTCTATCAACAGTCTTCATTCCACTGGAAGATTCTTTGAGACTCTTTAGCTTCTCTGGAAAACACCCTGAAGTCTCTTCGAGTCCTCTGACAGAAACCATCATTCGTTTCTAGCAGTTACACTGTGAACCTATTGAGCCTTGTGCCTTTGGAACCTTTCACCTTTCCTTTCACATGTGGCCTCAGGCAGTGACCACAGTCTACACCAAAAGGTGTTTTCACATTTCAGTATTTCAGCATTTCTCATGTAACAAATTCTAGTTGTGAGGCATCTCGACTCTCCAAGTTGCGATCTCCTAAATGGAGCTTGGTTTCACTAGCTCCTTCCTCCATCTTCCATAGATGTGACCACTGGATATGACCATAGCCTTATTCGAAACTGCATTTCTCAATTTTTCATTTCACGAATGTGTTACGAGTCTCTCTGACTCTTCCAACTCCCGATCACAAAATGGAGCCTTGCAACTTGCAAGCTCCTTCCTTCACATGCCCACAGTGGTGACCAAGCATTTATCCATAAAGTGCTTTGGGGATTTCGTATTTCGACATTCCTACATTTCAACATTCCTGTGGTGAAGTGTTTCGACACTTCTAACTCCCAGTATCTGAAACTTGCACCAAAAGGTGTTTTTTGCATTTCGACATTCCGACATTTCGACATTCCTGTGGTGAAGTGTTTTGACACTTCCATCTCCTGGCAGGGATGATTTTAGGGGATAAATTTCGCTCATGGGCTAATTTTCCATGGTTTTTCCCAAAAGAAGATTCGTTATTCTAAAAATTATTCACCCAAATTCTATAGGATAAAATTATTTTACCTTAAAAATCGCCAAAATTTGATACAAACTATATAAAATCCTTAGAAATTTGAATATTTTTACAAAAATATCGCCAAACATTTATAGTTGGCATATGACAGATTAGTAAGATTCCCCAAGGTTTCTACATTTTAAAATAAATTTTCATCCTTAAAATCATCCATGACTCCTGGTATCTGAAACCTGCACCAAAAGATGTTTTTCACATTTCAACATTCTGACATTTCGGTATTCCTGTGGTGAAGGGTTTCGACACTCCAACTCCCAGTATCCGAAACCTACACCAAAAGGTGTTTTTCAAATTTCGGCATTCCTATGGTGAGATATCTTGATGCTCCATGTTGCGATCCCCGAAACTCTGAAACTCCATGTCGCAATCCCCGAAACTCCGAAATGGAGTCTTTGTTGATGCGCATGTTTCAGGATTTCGGTGTTTCGCATTTCGCAACTTCAGGACTCCTGTGATGAAGAGTCTCGACTCTTGACGCCTCCAACTCCCGGTATTTGAAACTCCGAAATGGATATTAAGTCATGGTTTGATGTGTCTGTTTCGGGATTTTGGCGTTTCGCATTTCGCAACTTCAAGACTCCTATGATGAAGAGTCTCGACTCTTGACTCCTCCGACTCCTAGTATCTGAAACTTCGAAATGGAGATTAAGTCCACTAGCTTCTGATCTTTCCATGCCATCATTGTTGTTAATCTTCCTTGCCTACCTATTTTTCATTGTTGAACACGCACACTCTTGCACTCTGCGTGCACCTCTGCACTATCTCTTCTGGTCTTCACGAGCTTTCTCTGCTGCGTCTCCCCAAAATACTTCTGGTGCCCGCCTAGCACATTGTACCTGTACTCAAGCCATCATCGCTGATGTACTTGCCACTAATGACAAGCATACGCTGCCTGTAAAACATGCCAACAAAGCTAGTGTGCAATTTTTGTGAATTCATTAAGTAGGGTAAAACTTAAGGAAACTATATGGTGACTCAACTAGTGTACAACACAAGTATCTGACATTTATGAAGTTTCTTGATTAATTGAATTTACTAATTTGTAAAGGTGATGTATAGTAACTATTTTTTTAATTAATTAACGATTATGGAATTACTTGCATGAAATTGTAAAGTTACCCAATTTTTATTGTAATAAATGATGCCTTCTTTTCTAATTTCTTAATCATTGATGTTCAGTTTACTGAAGGGATGTTACACATGTATATTATTTGATCTCACTAGACTATCTCAAGTTGATGGTTGCTTGAAGTATGATCCCCATGAGGATTTCCAAGACAATGAGGCACTTTAGTCTACGTCGATGGTTATGTAAAACCCTCATTCTCTTGTTTTTTCTTCTGGAGTTAACAAGTTTATAGGCATAATGATTCTCTCATCAATAACACCTCACACACATTCTATGCACAATTCCAATATGGTATGCTACTTTCTCCTGAACTCCCTCAATTAATTCTATGTTAGTCATGGTTGATTTTATGATAGAATTGAAACATAGTTGGAGGAATCTTATTCAACTATTGTTCCCATGAATTATTACTATCATGTATATAATATGGTGGATAGAGTTTTTCTTGTTTTAAATTTTCCTACTTTTACTCTACTTTTTCTCCAAGTTCTGTTACTAATATTTTGTCATGAACATATGCTTGTAGGCTTGGGATTACATGGATGCCTACATTGGCATTATGACTTCACTTAGTTCATTATTTTTTTTCTATTGTAACGTAGACTATGAGTAGGGTACAATAGGTTAGTGTCTTTTCTTCATATAGTATTATCTTTGCTTTCTAGTTTTTTAACAATTTTCATGTTTCCCTTTTATTTTTTACTATTGGTTGAATAGTACATGAAATTATCATCGAAGGTGGAAAGAAATACAAGGATTTCCCACTAATTTTTCCCTTGAATGTATTTTTGAATTTAGTTTTGATATGGGAAAAATTGTTTTATTTCATTCTCAAAATATCCATAAGTGTTGGGGCAATTTTTCAAATCACAGATTATATTCATGTTCACCATGCCAAATATTTTTCAAGCATTTTGTCATCTTACAAGTGGGTATTTTAAATAAAGTATGTTATTCAGTCCCTCTTGTGGTGAAAATGAGCACTCAAATTTGTCCCCTATTCCTACCTACATGATTCTAATCGGGAAAGTTTGTTTGATTGAGATTCTTTTAGAGTGTTGATCTTGCTATCCAATACACAATGAATTGAAATTTTGAGTGGTTGATTCCAACCATTTGAAATTAAGACCACTACATTCCCTTGTAATCTCTTAAGATGATTAGTTATCATGATTTTGGAGTTATCCAAATGGTTGCTTTCACATTGACTATTTTTATTTTGTTACTTATCACCAACATAATTTTATATATAGAATTCTTATCATAGTGAGCTTCGTTGATTTTTATTTGAGATGATTGATTTCAACACTTTTATTTTTAAGTTTTGTGCATTTTCCACACATCTTATAATCTATTCAATCAGTGTTTCAAGGATGAGTTTGGTCATTAATATTGCATCCTACTTAATTCACTTTCCCTCTTATACACAACAGAGAGAGATATTTTTCAAGCTTCCTAGAAACGTGTTTTGACATTGATGACAACACTGTTATTTATATCTCTCTGTTGATATATTTTTTAGAAAATTTATTGGCAATCAATCATTTCACCAACTAAGTTGTTGATTTAAAATTTAATCCTAACCCCATCAATCATGTGGATTTCAGACTTGTTATGTTCTTGGAAAGAATCCCTCTATCCTTTGAATTTGTTGATTTTAATTCACTCGTTCTGGTTACATGATTGAGTAATATGATTTTTTCATGGCTTAGTACTATCTACTTATCTCAATGTTGAAATTATTAAAATTCTTGGGGTTTGTAAATACCTCTGTGGTAAACATCAATGCAACTTATCAGGTTTTAAATTTCAAGTTTTCAACATTTGTTTTCATATTAGCCATGATAATAAGCTCCAATATGTGAATTTATTGTGGGTTGTAACTCATCAATTTATTGGGCTCACACTCTTCAGCATTCCTTGAACCAAAAAAATAAGTTTATTCAGAACTTGGAAAGATAATCATGTTTGCTTCATGGTGGGATATATTTTATTTGATTTCTGTAACTCATGAGACTGTTGATTTTGTTTTTCAAACTATACCTCTCATTATTTTAAATGGAAAACCTATCTAGTAGAGGGGCAAGCTATACACTCTTATTTTTCATTCATTTTCTTCATATTCTATGCCACATGTAACCTCGAGGAAGTGAAGTTTATGGTTTGTCTCCTTGGAACAGCCTTGGGAACTTTATGATATCAGTCTCATGGACTTCCCCATCATACCAAACTTCAACTCATTAGAAATAAGGTTTTGGTATTTTAATTCAATAAATATTTCTGATTATACCTTTCATTTATGATGGGGGAATCGATCCATCCTGGTTGTGATCTAAGATTATTTGTACCTTACCAAAGTGTCTTAACTGCTCTCATTTCCATTGTGATTTTCTATTTCCTCTTATAAAGTTCAATATGATCATACAAATGTTTCATATTATTATCATTAATGACTAGAGGAAATACAAAATTTAGTGTGCAATATTGATGATTTTTTGAATCATATTATATTCATCTTTTAAGCATGACAAAGGTTTGTTGATGTACATGTATCTTAGAGCATGGATGAAATTAAGGTTTTATGGTTCTATTTGGGTAAATTGATTGATTTTGATTGTAGGAACAAGACAATGTGTCTAGGGATACAAATATCACACCAATCAATGACACCAAGTCTCAAGTCGAAGGAAATATTGTTGGAGAACACATAATGACCATTTATCAGGAAGAATGATGTGATATTTGATTGAATGGACATCAGATGAATACTTGATGACTACCTTAGTATTTACATAAGTTTTCAATTTTACATTAGATTAACATTCTTTGCTTAGGATTAGTTTAATTTGAGTATTTACTTTTCTTTTTAGTTAAATTTCATTTCAATAAGTTAGTCATTTAGATGAAAAGTCTTATCAAACTATCATATAGTTGATCATACCATTCTCTTTTGTTATGCACGTTGGGAAATGGATTATGCAACCAACAACTCATGATTTTTCTCTTGAATGAAGGAAACTTAGGGAAGTGTTAATCTAAACTTGGTCGCTCACATTCCTTTGAATCATTATAATTAATCAACCAATCTTGTCATTGACTCAACAACTGATAAAAAATATAGTCTCATTCATTTATTCCCAAGTTGGTTTCTGATGTAGTTGATATTTGGAGTCCTTTTCATGATTATTTCTAATGACCTCCATAAATGTAATGTCTCTTATTTTCCTCATCATATTGAATCATGTGAATATCTAGGATTTGTTGGATTACTGAGAGGGGGGGTGAATCAGTAATAACGTAATTATAATCCTTTTTCTTCAAATGTTATA
>ML789619.1:269142-280150 GCA_009831015.1 Picea engelmannii | reverse complement strand
AAATGTCAGCTCTTCATTAGCTCTAAAATAATGGGCTTACACTACATCAAGACCCAAGGTAACTTCATAGGCTATGTCATAAGGCAAGTATCACCCAATCATCGACAACACCCACACAAGCAATGATGGTAGGTAGTTTGGTGACACCCACTCAAGCATCAAGCCAAGGAGCCCAACAATACACATTCTTTCCCTTTTTCCAATATATTTCGCTACATAAGGAATTTATTGTGCTATACCTATCTCAATCCTTAGTTGACGTATTCTTCATGTCATATTCCGAACATAGTTTTCTCCGAGTGTTGATAACACCGCAAGTGTCAAGTTCCCGAGTGCTAAGCGAGGGCCCACATCCAACATTTTGTATTATTCAAAGATGCCAACAACTGGGAAAATGAAAATTCCATACAACCTTCATATGGCCATCAATTAAAAGAACACGAATTAAAATAAGCCTAAAAAAATCAACATTGGTAACTATATGAACAAACATCAAAATTCAACACTGGTAACTATACAAACAAACATCAAAATTCAACATTGGTAACCATACAACCACCATCATTATTCAACGTTGGTAACTATATGACCAACATTATTATCGTTAAACAAAAGTGACAAGCCAACAAATATTCATGTTTTCTAGTCTGCTTATTCTTAGTTAATTTAACTAACTGTTAACTTATCTAAAGGAAAAATATAACACGTTAAACCCTACTCTAATCCTATAATTGGATCTCTCTAAAATTATGTTTTTCAGTCGACCCTATGTTAGTGGGAGACGGTCCAAGTCTAGAGACACCTGCATGACATGCACGATGGTCGATTTACGAATTGGCAGACAACCAAGTTATAATTTAATGATACTGGATGTGATGGGAAGGAGAGTCAAGTTAAGTAAATCAAACTAATTTAAAAAGAACAAGAAGAAATAAAATGCGTACCCAAGGATATCGAATATTAAGGAGTAACAGGTTTACAAGGAGATGCAGGATGAACACTTGGATCTGTCTATATTATTATGACCACATAAGGAAGGCTCATGCACCAAAGAAAGGATCGGTTCTCAACTACGGCTTACTAGTGAGAACGAGGAGTTGGATATACGTCGTCATCTACGTGCTTCTAGTCTACAGGCTCTTCTTCAACAATTTGGATTCCTGGGTGAAGGCTCACCTAAATTAGTTGAGTTTTGAACTCTACCTTTGTCGATAGTGCACAATCTATAGAGATAAGGCACACATGTGCGAGACAAAGAATCATCACACCTTAATAGACCGTGCTATCTTAGGAAATGAAGTGTAAGAGACAAACCTGCAACTAAAAAGGAATAAATCTAAATGCAAATAAAAAACTAATTCTCTCACAAGCCTTCACGAGAGAAACTCTAGAAGACCCAAAGTCTCTAACGATCCAAGGTCGTTATAACAAAGGAAAGCCTTGGAATCCTGTCACAATCTACGATCAATGATTGACTGGGTTTGTTCCTCATTGTATCTAGATGGCATCTAGTATCCAATTTCATTTGTTTACAGTTTCCATGCTACTC
Source organism: Picea engelmannii (assembly GCA_009831015.1). Lineage (NCBI taxonomy): Eukaryota > Viridiplantae > Streptophyta > Pinopsida > Pinales > Pinaceae > Picea > Picea engelmannii. Next base: position 278,601 of record ML789619.1, on the reverse strand, counting down.
AATGTTAATAAGTTTAGGTTTAAGCCATCAACAAAATACAAGATCTGTCTGCGCCTAGGGTGCATCTGAATTTTTAATTGAATAAAAAAATTACATAACCATCCACTAATTTTTAAATAAACCAAACCAGTATCAATAACTCAACGAATATAATCATAATTCTATACAATAGAGCAAAGGGTTTTCTTTCTTTCTTTTTATTTGAGTCAACTCTTCCAAAATGTATCACATTTATGGAAATTTTCAAAGGAATAATACTAGGGGTACTCTTCTCCCCCCTTATCCCCTTGAGCCACAAAGGGGTCGCACACAAAAATTTAGATATTTAGCTAGTTCAAGATTTCCCTCGCAAGGAGAGGCTTCCACCTCCTACACAAGACTTGCAACCCAACTCACACAAGTAAACTAGTCACAAGAAATTTTGACAAAATTTCAGTCATCCAACAATAAGGTACCTCACTCCTTCTCCCTTCTTTTATAAGAGTTTCTACCTTGACACTTGTCATTTCATGAATAATTAGATAATTTTTAATAATTAATTTAGGTATTATTCACCCCAACACATGTCACACTTCCCTCAAGTTGCACATGTTTATTTCTTTTTAATTAAACATTTTTTTTTTAAATTTTCCCTCACCTGCACAATTAGTTCCTAGATTTTCTCCTAGTTGTCTCTTAATTCCCCAATTTCTCCATGATTGTATCTCCTAACCAATTTCTATTGGATTTTGATTAGGACTCTTCTCTTAGTTAAGATTTCGAGTCTAGTTTGACTTAGAAGTCTAACTCTAAGTTGACACCACATTTCCTCATGAAGTAATTTATTTTAATTGAAAATTAATTTTATTAATTTCGTGCACAGATTGTGCACATGTCTTAAAATCTTATTCTCTCTTTGATAGTTTTTATTTAGTCTATATTTCCCTTATACCCTTTAATATAAATTTATTTAGGCATAACCATTTTAGACTTAGACTTTATTATGTTCCGGTTCACTCATTAATATAAAATTTACATTCTGTTTACTAATCAGTTCTAAGTATTCATTTGATTCTCCAAGGTATTCTAAATTTTTATTAACTTATTAATTTTATTCATGCAACATGCCCTTCAATATGCACATACATGATCCAAGGGTGTCACTCACCATTTTTTATGTTGTTTTCTTTTACTTAGTTTGGAAGTTGTCTGACGCTTGGAGTCAACAATGCACTTGTCAACCTTGTGTGAGACTAAAGGATTAATGAGGAATAAGGAATCACCCTTATTGCACACCCCTTAGAAATCCTCATGGGTGATTGTCTTAGTCTTCCCTCACGACATCGTGAACCTCTCAGGAACACGGTAGTCATTAACCTTCAGTTTAGGTCACAACGGGAGTGCTATTAGGATGTGACAGGGACACTTCCACACCTCTCCCTAATCTATCTGATATCTGTGTATGACCCCTTTACTCCATATGTGAGTTGGATTAGCAAAATAATATTAATTACTCTTATACATGAAATCCATAACTGAAATCATCATCATAATAAATGTGTGATAAAATAAAATTGATCAAAATCTGGACCAGGGGTAAAATTTTAGCTCAAATTTCAAAGTGTTCGGAATGCGAAGAAAACAGTATCATTGCGTCCATCTTGTCTTCTTGATTCCGGCGGTATATTTACTTTCTCAAACGGAGTCCGTATGGAGAAGATATCGCAATCTGTTCGCCAAGCCAAACAGACAAAAAATATTAATGTTGACTGGGCAGTCCGTACAGTGCGTACGGATGCTGACGTGGCATAATGGTATGATGACGTGGCAGAGCTGAGTTGGCACCTGCTAACGTGGCCGTTTGTGATTCGCTGGAAGTTGACCAAATGTTGTTTCGACACGTGGCATTTATTGGGCAATGGTATGGTGCCACGTGGCCCAGTCATGGGCTGCAACGTGGCACCCGTTTATTGGCTATAGGTCGTTTGGTTGGTTTATTAAAAATTTTGTGGGTCCGTGCAGTTTGAACCCCGGACCTCTCTCCACCATGGAAGGCTTTAACAAAGGCCAACTTACCAACGCGCCGCTTGATGTTTCTTACTATGCATATATAAAAGAATATATTTGAATTCATGTTATATGGTGGTCGACGCGGGGGTCCGGGTTGGGGCTTAGCCCCAGCCCCCGGTCACATTCTCCGTTCACATGACCCTACCTCCGATGGTTTGCGCGCGGTGTTTTAACATTGTACCTATGGTTGTATGGTATACATATGACCATTTTAAATAAGCACGCGGGGGGGTGTGTTAAACATAACCCGTGGTTCTATTGTATTCACATACGACCATGCCGTGTTACATAGTGCGCGGGGTTTTGAAAAAGATTAACTCGTGGTTCTATTATTTAACCATATGACCGATGGTTTAAACACGGAGCACGTGGGATTTTTATTTCCACGAAGTTTAAGCCCTGGTTTCGGGCGCTATTGCATATGACCACTCTTTGTAAATGCGCGTGGTCACATTGACCCCACATACCCGAGAGCTTGGCAGTTAGGGGCTGGAGGCGCCCTAACCATCCTATGGTTTGCCCCATTGGCGGGGTTGCGCCCAGTGTTGGATTTTAACACGTTTTGGGAGCGTGTTCTTGGTTCATGCACACAGAGGTGCGTTTTGGCGAACCAGTTTCAGAAAGCTTGAAGGAGGAAAATGGCAAGAGGTCTATCTTCCTCATTTCTTGGCCGATTGAGGTGCCGTAAAAGCCCAGCTAGGGGTTTTTGGACGTGATGAATCCATTGGTGCTGTTATCAAGGCCATTTGAAGACTTCTTCTTTAAGTTTTTCACCATTGAAGTTTCAACAAGCTCTAGGGAGCTTGAAGCCCTCATTGCTTGAGGACATGGTTTGGTGAGCCTATGTTTGTTTTCTGTGATTGAATAATCATTTTTGGCTAATTGATATGCTCTGAACACATTGGGACAGGTTTCAGAGGCTGTTGAGGACTTTTACAGGTGTTTTTTTCCAAAGAGAAGCTCAGGGAAGCTTATGGCCACATGTAGAATAGGTCATGCCCGGATGAGCCATGATCCGTTTTCAGAGTTCTATTAGTCATTTTTGGGGTTTTTATGTGTTCTGATCTCAATGGTATAGTCTGTTTTTCCATTGGAGTTGAGAAGCATCTTGTAAAAGAACTTTTGACAAATTAATCCTAGAGAGCCAAGTCCATTGATGGAGGCTCAAGAAGATGTAGCCCGAAGGGGGGTGAACTCCTTTATCATGTTGTTCTTGTTGTGAGTTTGATGGTTTATTTGCTGCAAGTTGTGTTGCTATGTATTTGTTTTAAGTACATATTTAACGATCTAAAAGAACATTTCCTCACACATAAGCATTTACAAGAAGATATATGAACTTAACACATAAGTTTATCTTGCATATTTTAACACATGAAGCAAGGTCCTGTAAAGTTTATTTTAATGAAGTAGAGGGTGCTTGCATAGCATAAAAAGTCAGCCTTCTATTTTCAGATCAGGTGGTATCAAAGCACAAGTTTGTTTTTCTCATGTGTTTGCCATTGATAGCTTGAGATTTAGCTATTGGTTTTTGTGCAAATTTTTGTGTTGAAGTTTAATATCTTGCAAGGATGGCAGAAGCTTCAAGCATTAATAGTTCTCATATATTTTCATTATCTAAAGAAGAAATTATAATCATGAGAGATTTGATGAAAGAGATGTGTGAAGACAGAAATGTGTGCATTGTTCTTGAAGAGCAGCTGATGGCCATGAAGCAGGAGAAAGACCAGGTTTTGCAAAGGTTGCATGAGATGGAGCTCCAACTCCATGAGGCAAAGGAAACCATTACCAAGTAAATGCATGAACATAAGGTATGCAGTGTTAGTTTATCTTCTAATTCCTCTCAAGATGAATGTTTTGGTGGTTTTGAAAGTCACACAAGAGGAATAGGGTCCAAGTTGTTGTTAAAAATGGGCTATGAAGGTAGAGGTTTGGGCAAGCATGCACAAGGCACTGTTGAGCCTATTGTTGTTGAAGAGAGGCCTAAGTATTGTGGTCTTGGATATGAACGAAGAGGTGGAGCATATTCCAAAGTCGAGGAGACAAGGGAAAAAGTTCCAAGGATAAATTTTGTTTCGAGTTCACCTCCTCAAGAAGGCTTTAAAGGTGAAANTTCAAGAACTTTTGTTGAAAGTTCAATCCCTCCAACATGCAAGGCTTGTGTTCAAGATGAATGTGAATGTGTGAAACAAGAGAGTTGTGATAGCGATGAGGACAAGGACACTGTTGATGGTCTTCAAAGGAGAGCTTGTAACTCTTCAGATTCACCTCCTCAAAGAGGCGATAAAGGTGAATGTTCAAGGTATAATTATGCTTATCATTCAGTTTCATTTGATTATGTTAAGCATGATAAATTTGGAAGAAAGAATCCTTGTACATATTGTGGTTTGTATAACCATCATGTTTCAAAGTGTTAGAAAAGATTGGCCAATTTCAGAAAACTTTATAAGCAAAGACAACGTGAAAAGAGGATGCAAAAGATTTGCACTCATTGTTAGAAGCGGGGTCATCTCATTGACCAATGTTGGACGTTGCATCCAACCACTCATCCACAGCACAAGAAGCAGTTGGATAAAGAGATTGGCAAGAATGGAAGAGGATATTCCATCATCGATGTGAGTCAAGATGGTTCACAAGAGGACGATGTTCAGCAGAAAAAGTCACCGTTGAGTTGGCTTGGTAAGAAATGGTTGGATTTCTTGAGCAAGTAACGCTTGCATTTTTCTATTGTAAATGCACTTTTCAGTGTTATGTGTGCATTTATGGGAAGCATGATAAGTTGCAACAGTTTATCACAACTTGCATGATGCAAGTTGCATGTGAATGCAATTCATTTTGAAGGCATTTTTGTTGTTGCATAAATTCGCCAGGAGGATGTAAAAGATGGATATGATGTTCACTTGTTACAACCATGTATCTTTTTCATGATCAACTCTTATGTACCCGCATGTTTTTGGGGTTATGTACTTATGTTTGTACTGAAAGGAGAGTTGAAGAGTCATGCACATGCATTTGTTTTTATGTATGTGTAAGCAGTGAACCTGGTGATGGTTCATCATGAGTGATTCATGATTGTGACATGATTGTGTATCATGTTTTTCGACTTGTCATTTTGGAAGGTCGAGATGTTTCAAATGAGTCTCGAATGGTGTCTGACGACTATGTTGTGTCGATCATGTTTTTTTGACTTATGTTTAGTCGATGGAGTTTGTTGGCTTGTAAGTAAATTTTGAGTACATCGAGATGAAAGAAAACACCATGTACTTTGATAAATTACGAGATGCGAAAGTTTGTTTAAAGAACAAAGATTTTGTTGGCATCATTTTCAATCTTGTATGATTTGTTTTCAAGATTGATGGTTTTCTTGGCTTGTGACAAGATGTCGCAGGAAGGTTTTTGCAGCCATTGGAGAGCTGATTTTGTTGACGCCAAAGAGTTCGAAAGAGGGACTTGATTCTCAGTGGGAAGGTTGGCAGTCTTCCAAGCACAGAGAGAGCAGTGGGTCAGCAGCAACCGGAGAACAGTGGTTGAAGGACATAGTCAGTTGCAGTGCACGACATGTCAAAGTATTCAGGTGATTGTCGAAAAGATTTTGATATGACTTGAAAGTAGACAGATAAGATTTTGTGGGTCCAAAATCCTTTCAGTGGGAAGGTGTGATCAAAATCTGGACCAGGGGTCAAATTTTAGCTCAAATTTCAAAGTGTTCGGAATGCGACAAAAATAGTACCATTACGTCTGTCTCGTCTTCCTAATTCCGGCGGTATATTTACTTTCTCAAACGGAGTCCGTATGGAGAAGATATCGCGATCTGTTCGCCAAGCCAAACAAGCAAAAAATATTAATGCTGACTGGGCAGTCCATACAGTGCGTACGGATGCTGACATGGCATGATGGTACGATGACGTGGCAGAGCTGAGTTGGCACCTCCTGACGTGGTGGTTTTTGATTCGCTGGCAGTTGACTGAATGTTGTTTCGACACGTGGCATTTATTGGGCAATGGTATGGTGCCACGTGGCCCAGTCGTGGGTTGCCACGTGGCACCCGTTTATTGGCTATAGGTCGTTTGGTTGGTTTATTAAAATTTTTGTGGGTCCATGGGGTTTGAACCCCGGACCTCTCTCCACCATGGAAGGCTTTAACAAATGCCAACTTACCAATGCGCCGCTTGATGTTTCTTACTATGCATATATAAAAGAATATATTTGAATTCATGTTATATGGTGGTCGACGCGGGGGTCCGGGCTAGGGCTTAGCCCCATCCCCTAGTCACATTATTCGTTCACATGACCCTACCTCCGATGGTTTGCGCGCGGTGTTTTAACATTGTACCCATGGTTGTATGGTATACATATGACCATTTTAAATAAGCGCGCGGGGGGTGTGTTAAACATAACCCGTGGTTCTATTGTATTCACATACGACCATGCCGTGTTACATAGTGCACGGGGTTTTGAAAAAGGTTAACCCGTGGTTCTATTATTTAACCATATGACCGATGGTTTAAACACGAAGCGCGTGGGATTTTTATTTCCACAAAGTTTAAGCCCTGGTTTCGGGTGCTATTGCATATGACCACTCTTTGTAAATGCGCGTGGTCACATTGACCCCACATACCCGAGAGCTTGGCGGTTAGGGGCTGGAGGCGCCCTAACCATCCTACGGTTTGCACCGTTGGCGCGGTTGCGCCCGGTGCTGGGTTTTAACGCATTTTGGGAGCGTGTTCTTGGTTCATGCACACAGAGGTGCATTTTGGCGAACCAGTTTCAGAAAGCTTGAAGGAGGAAAATGGCAGGAGGCCTATCTTCCTCATTTCTTGGGCGATTGAGGTGCCGTAAAATCCCAGCTAGGGGTTTTTGGACGTGCTGAATCCATTGGTTCTGTTATCAAGGCCATTTGAAGACTTCTTCTGCATTTGTTTCACCATTTAAGTTTCAGCAAGCTCTAGGGAGCTTGAAGCCCTCATTGCTTGAGGACATGGTTTGGTGAGCCTATGTTTGTTTTCTGTAATTGAATAATCATTTTTGGCTAATTGATATGCTCTGAACACATTGGGACAGGTTTCAGAGGCTTTTGAGGACTTTTACATGTGTTTTTTCCAAAGAGAAGCTCAAGGAAGCTTATGGCCACATGTAGAAGAGGTCATGCCCGGATGAGCCATGATCCGTTTTTAGAGTTCTATTAGTCATTTTTGGGGTTTTTATGTGTTCTGATCTCAATGGTATAGTCTATTTTTCAATTGGAGTTGAGAAGCATCTTGTAAAATAACTTTTGAAAAATTAATCCCAGAGAGCCAAGTCCATTGATGGAGGCTCAAGGAGATGTAGCCCGGAGGGGGGTGAACTCCTTTATCATGTTGTTCTTGTTGTGAGTTTGATGGTTTATTTGCTGCAATTTGTGTTGTTGTGTATTTGTTTTAAGTACATATTTAACCATCTAAAAGAACATTTCCTCACACATAAACATTTACAAGAAGATATATGAACTTAACACATAAGTTTATCTTGCATATTTTAACACATGAAGCAAGGTCCTGTAAAGTTTATTTTAATGAAGTAGAGGGTGATTGCATAGCATAACAAGTCAACCTTCTATTTTCAGATAAAAAATACTCATAATCAAAGTAAATAGTCAACTCCCTAAATCAATATGGAGTCCAAGGTATTTCGTCTATGCCATCAACATCCTCATCATGTCATGTTTCCTGCACACTCATGAAACTACATCATAATAACATATTAAATTTTCAATACTCAATCATAGAATAATTTTAATTCATAAACCAATCAGTTAATCATATAGTTCCATGTTTAGCTGGATCACTTGCACACAAGTGTCCTCAAATAATAATTCTATTTTATGAAAATGTGTTCAATGAAATATGGATGTTAGAACATGGGCTAGGACCAACCATGGTATAAGAAATATCTTCAATACAATGGTGGAAGCCACTAACATAAAAAATCTCAACTAAAGGGCTACCTGAACAACAATATTCTCTACCAATCGAAAATAAATATGAAAAAGAAGGACGTGTGGTCTAATATACATCTGCTACAACATTCCCTTCATCCCATGAAAAAGGTTGATAAGGCATAGAATTAATAAGTTCACAGGAAGAGTGTTTATCCTCTCTATCTTCCATATTCACATTACCACCATAATGTATGACAGATAAAGTGTTGATGTGAGACCATTGTGTTGCTTCTTGAAACACCATAAAATGTATTGTTTGGCAACCTTTAATAGTAGAAAACAATGCATAACAATACAAAATGTTATGTTTTGTAATTATACCACAAATTTGTTTTGCAAGATAAAGGATGAGGATGAAGAATTGTAGTGGGAGTTGTAAATGGTATTTGGAACAATATGAATGGTGTAAAGGTATTGTTGTATGGAAAGCATTCTAGGAGCTATACTACAAAACAACATTGCCTTTCTCCCACCCTTTGAGCATATTAATGCTCTCTCAAATAATGTTACATATTTTAGGAAATAAATAAATATTCAAGGTGAGGTTTGGCATTTAACACATAAATTTCAAATAAACAGGAAAGAAAAACATGTGATGCTACTAAATTGTTCAGTGAATCTAACAACAAACACAAAACAAAGTGATAATGCTCATTTCCATAACATTGATAGAACAATTACAATTGTTGATTTTGTCATTGAGTTATACAATCCTTTATAGAATAGCTTTGTAGATTTATAAGGAAAAAAATATACATGCTTGAGATTCTTTGCATAGCATTTTGCTTCAAGAAGTAGGCCCAAATAATCTAGACCATTACATGAAGTCAATTCAATGACCTGAATGTCCAAGAAACATAAGTGAAATTATATTTAAGAACACAAAACACTGAAGATTATAATACATGAGAAAACTGTTAAGAACCAGATATCAATATAGCATAGAAAAACCTCAGAATAAGTACTCAACACCTTGAAAAAGAGAGAAATTCAGATAATAAGCCTCTTCGAGGGGGAAACCTCCTTATGCCCACAAAAATGTACAATTACAAGATGATTCAAAATGAAAATGTCTCCTTGGTATATATAAGAGACTAGGAGGTATAATTACAACTAATGGAATAAAGCCGACATAAATAAAATAACATTACTAATGTAATATGCCCCAATTAAGGGGTAATGAGCCACTATTTAGGGCTTAGCATGCCCCTCCCCTTGAGACAAGTGTTGTCCAAAACGCTTGAGTAAATATGGATGCTTATGTCTAAAAGACTCATCTTCCCAAGTGGAATCTTGTTAAGAACCAAACATCAATATAGAATAGAAAAACCTCAGGAAAAGTACTCAACGCCTTGAAAAAGAGATAATTTCAGATAATAAGCCTCTTCGAGGGGGAAACCTCCTTTTACCCCACTTAAATGTTCAAGTACAAGATG